>JANHFL010008508.1:30319-41325 GCA_032468155.1 Oxyrhabdium leporinum
CACACACAGACAGACAAGAGACAGACACACACACACACAGAGAGAGAGAGAGAGAGAGAGAGAAAGAGAGGGGGGGGGAGGGAGAGAATTTTTCATTTGTTTGGCTAGAGTTTGGTAAATGGTCTGTATATGTGTAATACTCACATACAGATGGAGTTCCAGAAAACAGTGTGTAGATAAAGCAAGCATCATTTTTTTCTTCCAGAAAAATAGTGTAGTAGCTTCCAAATAACAGATGATGTAATTCTCTTTTGCCTATGGAACTCAAAGTAAGCATCTTCCTTAAATGGTGTGTGTGAGCTTTTTATATTCAAACATAGGGAAGGCCATTAGTTTTTAAAACATAACAAGAGTCAGTCTCAGATATACAGAAGAAATAAGCATGCTTTTACCTCAACAGAGTGAGATGCTTTATGCAACCATACATGGAAAATTAAAATGTATGTATTTAAAAAGCTCTTAATACTTTGAGAGACAGCCACTGGAAGGGCAGAGCAAAACTGAAAGAGATGGAGGAAATATTTATTGAAACTTTGGGTCCGTCTGTCTATCAGTCTGTCTGTGTTCCCATATTCACACAGAGGAACTTAGAAGTAAATTTCAATGAGTTCAGTGAGGCTTACTTCCAAGTAAATGGGCCTAGGGTTGTGCTTTTAAAGATCTTATAGGAAACACTGGGTTTAACCATGGTGAAAATGTATAGCTGCATACTGATTGTATTTAAAAGGTAGGTTTTCTGTTTAATGATTATCCAATTTTCCAAACAATGTTGAACTGTTCTGAACTTATTCTTGTACGGTGCAGCTATAACTTAAATTATACATTACTATCTTATTTAATACCAGAGATCTGATCACAGCTTTAAAACAAACAAACATTGTTTCTTGTTATGAGAAATGACTCAGTTACCCCAACACATGTTACATATCAAATTGATTTGCATTTTAAAAGGACTTAATCACAGTTCACACAAATCAAGTGCAATAAGTTTAAATGCTTCTGCAGGTGGAGAGGCACAGCTGCACTGCTTTACCTCAATATCCAATTATTGTAGAAGGAAAAAATCCCACACATTCTGCCATATACTGAATCAAATGCGCATCCTAAAATAAATCATGAAAAAAAATTTAGTCTACCCCACAGTATAACAGGTGGTGTATGATCTACTTGTCACTTTAACCAAACTACAACTGGTTTACTCACTGTATCACTCGCTTCCATGTTTCTAGTTTGTACTTACTAAGACAATGATAAGCAACCTAGGACTCCAGAAATTTTGGATTATATAGATCAGACACAGTCAACGTGGCCACTCTAAAATGATTGTAGAAGCTATCCTATAATCATTTTAGGGTGGCCACGTTGACTGTGCCTGATAGGGAAGTGATATTCAAAATAACTGGAGCTCTCAGATTGCTTATCTATACTTAGGAAAATAGGAAAGGACATAGTAAGGCTACACTGCACTCAAGGTTGACCTTAGAAAAGGGGCTCTAACCATAATTCTGCAAAAACAAAACAAAACAAAAAAAACCCTTCTCCCTTCCCTTTCTTTCTTTTCCCCAACTCAGCTTAGAATTTTGTCCTGGTTTTACTGTGCCAGTGGTTCAGCAACATTTGTCACTTCTCAAAAATTCAGTCTTTCTTTGTTCCCCTTCCTTAACATGAAATCCAAATGTTTTTGCACCTCCTCCTATCTATCTCTTGCTTACTTACCAAATGCAGGATGAATTTTATTAAATTAATCCCATCTGCTCAGCCAAAGGAAATCTGACAGGGAGACATGAGTTTATTAATCACCAAGTAGTTTTATACATTAAAAATGATTGTGGGACAGTTTCCAGAATCTTTTTTTCCACTCACTGTAGCCATAGGAAAAAAAAGTGAATATGTGCAGAAGGTGCCTGAACAGAAAACATGGAGGACACTTATGTAAATTTAAACTGAACTCAGGGAATAGCCAATATTCTTGTCTGTACATCTAATTAATTTTCACTCTAATATGCCTTTAACATTAATTGTACTGGATGATAACATCTAATTTTCTATGAGAACTGAGATAAAAGATTATTCCACAATATGCTGTAAGTTGGCATCCCCACCCAGGATATTGTGGAATAATTTTTTTAGGTGTGTACACAGACAGATGTATGTATATATGTATGTATGTATTTAAAAAACCGACTTGTCTAAATAGTTCTAAACTATTTATTCAAAAATATTCTATGTGGTTATTTTAAATATATTGCTTTTCCACCTTAGGGGGAAAAAGGAAATTTGAAGACAAGATGCATGCACAATCAGAACTCCTTTTGGCAAATATATCATTATGAATGATAGAACAAGCATGCTGATAAAGCTTACATATGCTGCGGTTTGTTTGTTTTTTAGTTTCTCTTCATGCAAGGAGGTATTTGTATGAAACAACTTTTGCATAGGGAAGGTTCAAAAGTTCTCACACTACAGGAAGTCTAGCAGCTCTTGGGTGTTTTTCTTTCAAATTCCAGTGGCCTTTTGAGTCAAAACCTATACTCAAGAGAAGAAACATAAATGTGAATCTCTTGTGTTATAGCCAACAAAACTACAACCGATTCTTCTTCTGTATCTGAAATTCTGTCAGATTAATAGTACTGTAAAAGTGATTCAAGGCTGTCCCCCAACTCATGCCATTCATCATTTAAAACCTAGTAAATCTTCAGCGCTTCTACAGATGAGTCATGAAAATCTACCACATAGTAGAAGACAATGAGGAATCTCTTTCTCCACGTACTTCATGACTGTCCCATGAAAGTTGGCTGCAGTTGACAAATTATTCTCCAGCAACCTATAATCTCCCTCTCAAACCCTGCCAGCACAATACAATAGAGGCTAAAAATAAATGGTTCCACACAGCTAAGAGCCACTTGTAAGTGAACAGAACTGATCGTGTTTACTTTGTTGTCAGAAAACCAGGACACCCTTGCTATCAATTAACCACTTGAGGTATGCAGAGCTCTAACAAGACAAGCTACCAGAGGCCTGAAATGGCAAGTTCTAACTTTCACTTCTTTACCATCCTTTCACTTCTTGATCAAAGATTCATGTGAACTACACTAATTTTCTTAGAAATTAAACACAAAATGGGGAATGTAATTCAGCAACTCATCGAAGGACACTGTAGGCAGTTAATGATTAATTAGCATTATAATAGGAACAGGATAATTTTCATTGAGGAAGCTTGTTTTAAGATTGTATTTGTTCAATGGCTGGAATCTTTAGGAAGATGCCAGGTCTCTCATTAGAAGCATTGTCCAAAAGTTTTCCACTGGGCTTGATGAAGCTATTGTATGAAACATTTAGTCAAAGTCAGACCCAAAGAGATGCTTCAAAGGCAATTCCAAATCATGTTACCTTTGTCCCCTGGCCTTAGCAGGATTTAGAAAAAAGCCCCTCAATGCATACATCTAAAGCTCACAAAGCCAGGAAAAAAGGCACGAGCTGCTGAAGCAATGCTTTTGAAATGACACTGAAGTTCTATTTTGGAGGGTAACTTTGGGCGCTGAAGGGAACAAAGCACAAAGATTCTTCAGGTTTGGTTTCTAGGTGAAAAGTCAGAGGCTTAAGATGGATCCTGAATTAGATGAATGGATTTTTAAGTGAATCATACATGAATGGTACAGAAAACAGTACTTTATGGTAAAAAAACAACCCAATGCTCAAGTAATTGAGAAAGAACATATTTTGTTGAAAGGAGCACTTTGATTGGTCTTTAACATCCGTGTTTCATAAAATGTCACATACCCGTTGAGTAACTGATACCACAAGCTTTCGTAAAATATCCACATGCTTAAAATCAATAGTTCACTGTGTCTTGCAACCTGTCCGTAAATTCACAAGAATGAACTGACCCACCTGCCCAAAACACCTAGTAGGAAAACTGGAGATGACCATGCAGAACATGTTACACCATGTTTGTCACACTGCCACTCTTCTTTTTAGAAAAATAAGTTAGGTATATCCCTGATTTGACTTGTGTTTCTGTCTTTATCCTCTGATGAATCATTTAGCGCATCATACAAAGTTTATTAACTCCTAAAGCCAGAATGCTTTAATATCTACTAAAATAGAAGAATTGCTTCGGAGTACTTATTTTCTAAAGTTGGAGACTGGTTTGCAATATATAAGTAAAAAAGATTATTCTGAACAACAATATCACCTTTTTATGTGCATTTCTCTACTCCACAAATAGAACCCAGGAAAAAAAAGGAGAAAATCCGAATGGTATCTTCCTTCAGAATATCCCAGCCTTCCTGAATTATAAATTACAAGTACAAAGACATTATTTCATATGAAATTATGAAAATAGGATTACCTAATGGCTAACAATTTACTTCTTAAATTACTGTAAGTATATTTTGTGCGCCAAAGGCCCTCATAACACTATAGCCAAAATACAGTAGAAGAATGTCACAGCAAATGACAAATTGTAACTGACTAATCTAAGTAAATAACTTAATAATTCACACATCTTTTGAATGCAATACCGCCCAATTAAAATACCTATTTCAATGCCAAAACACAGTGTTGTGTTTAGTTCAGTGTTTTATTTCACTGAACTAAAAGAGAAAGACAGAAAGAGAGAATTATCCGAATCGTCAAACCTTACTCATCTGAGTTGCTTTTACTTATGCAAGTAACAAGTCCTATTCTCATGAGTAGGAGGCTGAATGATTAATAACCAGTTCTTCTCTTATTGCTGAAATATACAGGCACTTGGGTGGGTTTAGGAACTGTTACTCAAGATCAAGATTTCAACCTACTGCTTTAATTTAGTGCAAATACTAAAGGATCAAGGTTTCTTTTGCTAAAAGATTGTTTGGGGCAAGGACATTTCTATTATTCCATGGATTGTTGAACAAACAGCCGTAGAACTGAATGAACAGTGTATTTATCACAGACAACAAACACATTGTTAAACAGGGCTCACCTTGGAGCAGCAGCTGGCTTCCAATACCTGCAGAAAAGATACTGCCCATCAGCATTGACCAAGTGAGGAAGCTCCTGATATGGGATTTTCTGGGGAGTCGACCGTGGGGAATTTTCTTCTGGCATTCTGGCAGAGTGACCTGCAAAAACATGGAAAGAAATCAAGTCATGCTTTTGAACAGAACAGGTGGAAGGGCTGCTATTGGAAGAATCTGCTTAGTAGAAGGAGAGGAGTTAACCCATAACTCAACCTGTTTTACTTTTCAAAGATAAAGAAACCCAGGCAGCTGCTTTTCAGACTGAAACTCACTGTGTGAGGCAAAGAACTAGAGGAAAAAAATTCTCAAGAGGGGGGGGGAAGCAAGAAAAAAAACCCGTACCATACAGGCTCCTTACTTCCTTTTACCCCCCCCCTTCCCACCCTCCCACCGTTTCCCATCGTTAAAGAAGATCTTACAGGTTTTTTTTAGAACTGCATTTCTTCTAAGCTGCAATGTACTGCAAATTAGGATGCTCCTGGCCGGTTCCAAGAAGCCAGCTGCATAAAAGATTCATCATCTCTCTTTAAAAAAAAAAAAAAACATATCAAAAGATGAGCACGAGACACCCTATCAGTCATCAATCATCATCATTAAAAAAAAGTCATCCGTGACTTATTTATTGACTTTACTTATTAAAGATGCCTCTTTGGAGCATGAGAACCTCTAAAGCCTTCTTGAAAAAAAGTTAAAACTGGAATGTCCAAGATATAATTGTTTTAACTTGATTGTTGCTGCTTAATTGTTACACTCCGTATCAAAAAAGAGTAGCTGAATAAATAATTAATTGTTTTGTTGGCAAGGGTGACCCAAGAACACATGGTGGAATTCAAAGCAGCATGTAAAACTGTGCAAGCTTTTGAAATCATAATAAAACAAACAAACAAACAAGCGTAAGATTTATGTTCTATAAGTAGAATGAAAAAATGGGTATTTAGAATGTCAAAAGAATGTGATTGCTCATGTAATAATTAGCAAGAAAGGAATACTTTTGCTCTCATCATAAACCAACAAGCAAAATATCTATTAGCTGATAGAAATGTTTGTTGTCATATGACTATACTGCTGAAAATAGTATATTCAATTGGCTTCATTTTTTTCCTCCCTCATCTATATAGCCACAGTGACAAATACATGGATATGTAGAATAGTGTGGCTGGCTAAACACCAATTATAAGTAATAATAAGAACAACACCAGCATTTCTTTTCAGAAAATTGTGATATGTAAATGAGTAATGTAGAATCATCTCATTCCTAGATCTAAATTTTTGTCTCATGCACAAGTTCTCACAGGTCTTCAGAATCCAAAGGCATTCATCTTAGGGACATGGTACCAGATCGATCTGGGTATCTAAAGTAGTTTTCTTCATCCGGTGACGTTAGCCTCCTTTTGCCTACATAGCATCTCCTTGCTTATCTCCTTCTCAGGGAAAAAAAAAATTCCAGAGAGGATGTTA
This sequence comes from Oxyrhabdium leporinum, assembly GCA_032468155.1. Classification (NCBI taxonomy): domain Eukaryota; kingdom Metazoa; phylum Chordata; class Lepidosauria; order Squamata; family Cyclocoridae; genus Oxyrhabdium; species Oxyrhabdium leporinum. The sequence continues at coordinate 36,781 of JANHFL010008508.1, forward strand.
GTTTATATATGTTCATCAAAATTAAAAAAAAACCTATCCAGGAATTCAGATGGCCATGGATTTCTAACAAAAACATTCTGAACAGTAATCACATTGGGAAATGCAGGTAAATGTTAAGGTAGATTGAAGGAAACAGTGGGAACACAGATTCATTTCCTATCCTTCTTCCATTTGTGCAGAATCACAATGTGGAACAATAATTATAATGCAATATTCAATATACTTTCTATAATATTGAGGAAACACTTAAAATATAATCTTAATCTGGAACAGCAGATATTTCACAGGGGAAAACCTAGCAGAATGTAATTTAACCAATAGGTGAAAACTCTCTCTCTCAAAAAAAGGAGTTGGTCTTTCCTTCATGGGGCAATGTGTTTTAATAATATTAAAGCCACTTACAGGATACCATGAGTTCAACCCTATCTCATCTGCACTAAGAGAGAAGGATCATAAAGGGCCTCTTTGAATCTCCAAGGCAAGAAAGATGGTAGAGATAACCTCAGGTATGTGAGATTCAAGTCACATAGGGTTCTAATTATAATATAATAAAAAGGTAAAAGGTAAAGAGGTCCCCACAGATTTTACCTCACTGGTCGTCACTGACTTTAGGGAATGATGCTCATCTCCAAAGAAACATTGTCCAAGACATATCTGTGGTCACATGGCCAGCATCACATCATGCCACAGCACAGAGCTTACAGAGAAACAGAGACCACTGTTACCTTCCCATATCCTTATATATGGTACTTCTATTTTCATTTGCGTGCTTTTGAAGTGGCAAATTGACAATAGTCAATATTAGACAATATTGTCTAATATAGTCAATATAGACAATATTAACTACTAATATAATGACTATATTATAGTTAGAGAGCAAGTTTGGTGTAGTGTCTGAGGAACCAAGCTAGAAACCATGAGATAGTGAGTTCTAGTCCTCCTTAGGCAAAAAGCCAGCTGAGTGATCTTGGGCCAGTCATTATCTCTCAGTCCTAGGAAGGAAGCAATGGTCAATCACTTCCTAAAAACCATTTCAATAAAACTTCAGGGACTTGTCCAGACGGTGCAGATAGACTAGTCCAGATAGTCACCAGAAGTCCATACTGACTCAAATGAACAAAAGAAATCACTACTGTAGTTTGAGTTCTAACTGTAATACAGTAACTAATAATATAAATTGTGCTGTGAATCCAATTGCTAATCAGTACAGAAGTGGCAGAAAAGATGCAAAATTACCTCCCAAAATGTAGACCCACCATTTTTTTGCTGCTGATTCTGGACTGACTTCAAAGATAGTTCCTCAAAGTAATCCAATCCTAATGATACATTAGTTACCCTTTCCAAATCTGATTGTCTATCCAGGATTATGGACAAATTCTGTAAATTTCTAAGATAGGGCCAATAAAACTATAAATGGAGGGAGCTACAGAAAACTAAACAATATGATATCCTGGGACATCTGCTGGTATGCTATCAAAAGAAAGGGGACCAGCTCCAAAGAGCACAGATGTGGATTTTATTCTACAGATATAAACTGGAAGCATGCTGGTAAGGACAAAGTTTAAAAGAACATGTCTGTGAGCATTTTTAGAGCATTATCTGAAGGTTAGAGTGGCTCCGTCTTTATTCTCTGCCTATTGTTCTATAATGGCAATAAAAATAGGGATCTGTGTCTATATACACATATGTATGAACAATTTTGCATATCTATCCAGCTACCCATCTAAGAGCAAATACTATTGTCTATAATATGTCTGCTTACATTCGTGTGTATGATGGGGGTGGGGTGGAAGTATTCACACAGCCAATGTCCTTCTGAACAAGCTTGGCAGCTACCAGATGATATGGTCTGCATAGCCTCGATTTTTATGAAGCCTCTGTGATGTGTTAAAAAGTAAACCAGATCAAATCGTGTACTGGAAAGCATAACTCAGTCACAGAAAAATGTATGATTAAGGGTGACATGGGCAAGGCAATCTTTGCCAGAACTCAGGATAAATATTTGTATCTGGGTGAAGTAAAAGCTTTAGATCGCTGATGTCAAGCAGCCGGAATTTTCATTGTTTATAAACTTTTGTTGTTACAGTTGGATTTTGGCAGAAAAATTAGCAGAGAGGAAAATACATAAAGAGAGAGAGAGAGAGAAGTACAGGGATAAAGGGAGGATGTAGCTGCTCAGAAAGAAAGTTGGAGTGTAAATGTTTGAGTAACTAGGAATTATCCCAAAATTCCTCTAGTTAAACATCAGATCCCTGGACATCTAGAAGTCAGTTGCTAATATGTCGACTCATTCAGAATCAAGTATTAAACCAGGTGCAACATCATACCTGATATTAGCCAAGATGCCAAGCTCCAGGAATGAATTAATCATGACCAGGAAGGAAATATCATTATTTTATTTCTTATTTATTTATTAAATCAATTTGCCACTCATCTCACCACAAGATGATTCTAATCATCTAAGCCACTTTCCCAGATGGATATACTATTCAAGCCTATTCAAATACATTTAATTTATAGAATTTAACCTACCGGTAAATATTTCTTTATAAAACTAACCAGTTATAGGATTGATCTCTCTCATGGAGCCCCCGCACTATGAAGCTTAATCAACAGTGTAAAAACCAGATGATTCAAAATCTGCCAGGAAGCTATTTTAGCAAGCAACCAGAAAATAAATCTATAACTACTTCTTTTTCTTCCTCTTCATCACCAGATTATAGCTTGCAGGCCACCTGTGGTCTTCAACCACTCTCTATAACCATGAAAACAGCCGTTACTTTCAGGGACAAAAGACCAAGTACACACCTGATGCATCCAACTGATTTATTGCTAAAAGCCTCTGCACAGGAATCTTCTCAAGTAATGATCAGCACCTGCTAAGAGTTAGATACAGGTCAATATCTATGGAGATTCTCAGTCATCCAGGTCATGGTTGTCTCAAAGGTGTTTTCAAGAGGCAATTGGACTTTCTGTTTTTTCTTTGAAGACATTTCGCTTCTCATCCAAAAAGTTTATGGGTCAGTGACAAAAAAAAAAAAGGGGGGGGGGTTGGACTTACTTCACTTGTGACTACATAGGGATTCTAAGCTGATCCCTCTTTCCACTCTCCCTCCAGGATCTGCCAACTCTTCTCCTGCAATAACCTTCTTCCCAGAAAATTGATACAAGAACAGTAGATAAAAAATCAGAACAGAAGATGAATTATTTGACCATATTCAAAGCTAAGAAGATGATCCGGCTGCCATTTCCCCATGCTCTTCTTTTTCATATTTTTTCACAGAGAGTTTGGTCTAGTGGTTAAGACACCAGGCTAGAAAGCAGGAGATCAAGTCAAGTCCTGCCTTAGCCATAAAAGCCAGTTGGGTGACCTTGGGCCAGTCACTCTCTTTCAGCCTTGGACCAGTCACAGGGTTGTTGTTGTAGGGAAAATAGGAGGAGGAAAGTGTGTTGGACATGTTCACTGCCCTGAGTTATTTGCAAAAATAATAAAGGTGGGATATAATTAAATGGGAATGAGCTCAAAAAAACCCACAAAACCCCCAAGGACATAGATAGTGTAGGAAAGCTTTCTCCTATTGTGCTTTTCAAGAAAAAGAAGCAAAGTTATTTTATCTTTGCTTTTAGAGTCTGTATTCTAAGAAAAGTACTCTGTATTTCAGTGAAGAAGACAGAGAGATATATTGACCTGGCTGGGGTTTGTAGGGGATTGTGTTTAAGGAACTTAAAAAGATAAGGCCAATTAGATTCATTATATCTTTTCCTCCGTATGCAGTAAAATTTCAGCCATAGATGTGCGTGAGTACATTTTCCTTTCAATATCATACACAGTAGATTAGTTTATTAGAGCATCTCAAGGGACTGGTGATGGAAATTTAATCTCTAGCTATTTCTTTTTCCATATTGAAAAGAGATCTAGATTCCAGCAAGAAGTAATTTTGTTTTTGTTTTTAAAAAGAAATTCACAGCATCGTGCCATAAGCTGTAATGTACACATAATTCAAGGAAGCATACTCTTCCTGTGACAGTTAGGGGGTTGATCCAACAGCTAGTGAAGCCAATGGGAATCTGGGGAAATTACCTCCTGCGTGATCCAGTAGAAAAAGAACACATTTCAAAATGAGATGGGACAGGTTTTACCTCAAGATAAATTATTTCTCCTTGGAGGAGAGCTTAGCAAAGGGGCAGTTTGCATATGTCTTGGGTAATAGTTATGAAGGGAAGATGGGCAAATAAAGAAGCAGCTGAGCGTTACCACTCTTGCTACTTCAGGCAGAGAATATGTAGAAGGTTTTTAAGAAGAATTCCTTGGTTATTAATCTGCTGGAAAGTTGCATTACATAAAACCTAGGATTGTCAGAAGAAGGAACCTAAACCTTGGGTAAGAATGTATCAGGCTAAAAGACAGATTAGGATTGAGATACAAATTGAGAGAGAGAAAATGAGAGAATGAGAGGGAGGGAGGGAGGGAGAGGGGAGAGAGAGGGGGAGAGAGAGAGAGGGAGAGAGAGAGAGGGAGAGGGAGAGGGAGAGGGAGAGAGACAG
>JANHFL010008509.1:2091-17542 GCA_032468155.1 Oxyrhabdium leporinum
GGAAAACCACCAAGCTCAGAGAGCACCGAGGACCCCACAGTCCTCCTCCTCCTCCTCCTCCCTCCCTCTTCTTTTCCTCCTCCTCCTCCTCCTCTCTGCAAACCCCACTCCCTTCTAGCACTGATGAAGTTCCCTAGATGGGTCGTGAAACGTCTGCAAGAAAACAAACAAGCTCAGAGAGAACCAAGTGACTCCTACTCTAATTTCAAAATTCTAAATATTTCTGGCAAAGTATCGCTTTCGGGGCGGCATCCTACGGAAGTGCCGGACTAGGAGAACCAGCCAGCAGTGTGCCTGTGGCCATGAGGCGCCCCTCCCTGCTCTCCCCGTTCCCACCCCACCCAGGAGACCCCCAAGACCTGAACTGACCTGGACGTTGGCAAAATCCACCCGGTTGAGATCGCTGAGCATTTGGTTGATCTGCGAGGTGTTCTGGAGGACGGCCCGCGCAGCCTGGGCCAGGTGGTTGAGAGAGGTGTACCTGCGCAGAGTCTGAGCAAAGGCACTCACCACGCTCACCTGGGAGAGAGAGAGAGCGTGAGGCTCCCCAGGTAGGAAGCTGGCGACAAGGAGGGATCCCCGGGGCCCCTTTTCAGCCTGCAAGGGATCCCCCACAAAGCAGTCTCCCAGATACTTATGGTACACCCGCCGGGATATGACAAATTGGCCATCAGTTTTCCAAGCAATGCACCCACAGAAAGCAGAACTCCGAGGCAGGCAAATTCCTCAAGCAACAATTTATGAGACACATCGTACTGGCACAAACTAGTGAAAACCGACTCTGAAAGTTCCACCTGATTAAAAGTAAAAGTTTTCCTCCTTTTCCCAAACAAACAATCACGTGGTCCAATCAAAGTGCTGTGCGGTTGCTTGGTTACGTCGCTCCTCCTCTGGCCAGCCACCTGTGAGAAGGTCCTTGGTTCCCACAGGGAAACTTTAATGTTTTGGCTACAAAACCCCATCTAGCTATTCCACCCCCGTCCCTCTGTTGTGTGGCAACCCTGAAGCTCTGAGTTGGCTTCAGCGAGGTTCATTTCAGGGCTGACGCTGACAGTATAATTTAAAAGAAGTTTTTTGTGTGTGCCTGAGATGGAAAAAATATGTATGAAATTTTCAAGTTTGGCTGTTGCTGATTGGATAAATCTGTTCTTACAGAAACGGTTAGTGCATATATAAATATGGGGTGGTTGATAAGATTAATAATGTTACCTCTCCTCTCCCCACTCCTTGTCCTACTCCCTCCCTCCCCATGCTTGGAGTTAGGGCCGAGTATTTGGATTTTTAGAGTGTTTTATTCAAGTTGCCTATGGGTTGTGTATGGTTTTATCTTTGTAATATTGTAAGCCACCCAGAGTTACCCTGTGGTGAAAATGGGGGCCCCATAAATTGAGTAAATAAATAAATGTACCAGCAAAAGTTGAGGCTGTGATGTTTTATTTCCCTGCCCTTAAAAGATGAGGCTGTTACTTCTCTTATTCTACTGCGCTAAAAAGAATCAAAAGCCAATGTTTTTCTTTTTATTCCTTTTTGTCTTACACTTCTTTCCCTTCCTCTTTTCCTCCCCCAGTTTCCACTTTCTTTTGCATTTTATATTTTGATGAACTTATTTTTTTCCCCTCTTTTAATGACCCTTTAATTCCTTGCATTGCGGCTGCATGAAGCTGGGCATTTACTGGCCGGATGCCCTTCCCTACGCCTATGCGGAGTTCACAGCAGAATCACGATAAACTTAAATGAAATTATTTAAATAAGAATACCAGCCAGGATAAACAGGAGCTACTTCTGAGCTCCAAGAGCTTTCTGCTTGAATTGAAGTAAAGGAAGAATCTTGCTGAGGGATTGGATCCAACGCCAAGGGGCCCCAGGAGACTAAGAAAGGGCCCAGGGAGCCCCTGAGAGTCTTTAGCGAGGTGATCCAAGACTTGGAACTAGAGAGTATACGGAAGAAAATGGGGGGAGGGGGGGGCAGAGAGGGGCACCCGTCAGAAGCCAGAGTGATCTTCCAACGATGCAATGTGTGGCATGACGCCACTGGGAAAATAGCAGGATTATGTCATGCGTCTCCACGGAATCCCACAATGGACGCAAATGGCGTCGTCGTGTGATTCCTCACAGTGATGTCAGAACCGGGCGTGGCGTCATGGCGCCCCCTCAAGGAGGAAGAGGGTAGCGAGGATGGCACTTGGGGTGGGAATTCTGTTCGAGGGCGAGACCGCAGCGCTGCCTTTGTCTCTGCTTGCTTACCTTGCTCTGGACCACGGCCTGCGGGAACTCGCTCATGGCGCCCATCAGCCAGCCCTCCAGACTCTTGGCAAAGTTGCGGATGGCTTGGGTCAAGGTGCCTGCGGGGGAAGAGAATGAAGCGGCCTCAGCCAAGTGGGGCAGCTGGGGCCCCCGACTGGAAGACCCAAAGGTGCTTTTTCAAGAGGCAACTGGATTTTCTGGTTTTTCTTTCGAAGACGTTTCGCTTCTCATTCCAAGAAGCTTCCTCGGCTCTGACTGGAGGGTGGGTGGAAGGGAAGGATTGAGACTCCTGGCAGACAGCTGGAAGGATCTTCAGCCGACACAACATACGTGCACACTTCAAAGCCAAGAACACACGGAGGCAGAAGATTGTCCACCCCAAAGGATAAAAACACCCAGACACAAACTGAGCAGCGTGGTACATGCGATACAGTGCAGGGAGCCCCGTGCGGATCTGGACACGGGGGAAACAAAACAGCCACTTCACCAACGCCTGGCGCAACCTAGGAGAACAAAGCCATCGGGACAAGATTCAGCAGTCCAGCTGCACTTGAAAGACACTCTTTGGAAGACAGCAAAGTCCACATTTTGGGCAGAGAGGATATATATACTGCATTCTAACAACTGCGCCACTACGACACCACTTAATTAGGAAATATCTTCAGTGATAGAAGGGAGAGGGGTTTGTAGAGTGGGGGGAGGAAAGGAGGAGAAAGAAGAGGAGAGGGGGAGGAGGAGAAAGGGCGGAGGAGGAGGATTGTGGGGTCCTTGGTGCTCATAGATGTTTCGTGACCCAAGTAGGTGACATCATCAGCGTTAGAAGGGAGTGGGGTTTACTCTCTGTTTAGATACAAGCTGGGTTGCCCTGTCAGTGTAGGTACGGTAGGAGCATTGATTTCTTCTCGGTAGTTCCTAAAACAGACTATTTTCAGCAAGTCCAAAATAAGCTAGAGAATTGTGAGAGACTCAGGCAAACCACCCATCAACAGGCAGAGAGAGATAAACAGCACGTACACACCGTTCAAAACCATAAGATCAAAAGAGGAATTCTAGGAGTTGGAAGTCCACCCATTTTAAAGTAGGTGAGACTGAGAAACCCTGCCAGGGCAAGAATCTGTATTTCGGTACCCCTGAGAAGGACGGCCACCCAGCCTTAGTCTAAACCCCTCCCCGTCAAAAGAGAACCCACCACTGCCCAAAGAAGTATGTTTCCACTGACGAACGGCGCTTTCTCCCCGTGGCTTGTTATTTAAACCCAGTTTCTACTCCTACCCTCTGGAACAATCCTGAGGTTTTTCAGGCTGGTGAGAACTTAGAACTCTCCTCCGATGCCCCATGGCCCAATCCCTTAAAGAACGGGAAGCTTAAAAAAAGGATTTGCGAAGAGGAAATATGACTGAAAACTCGACGATGGAGGAGTCTGAGTGAGCTGAATGGGGAAGAGGAAGGGGGGGGAGGTTCATGCAGAGCCTGGTAGAGAGAGGCTTCCCAAAGGACCCTCCCCCCACGGTCCCTTTAACGCACCAGGAACGGGTCGGAGAACATCCGGGATGAGAATCTCCACCAGGGTTTGGTACAAGAGGTGGTCGCAGCTCCGCATCCAGGCCAGGATGGGCTCGTGTTTGCACAGGGCAATCAGTTGGTGTCTTGGGAAGATGGCTTCATAGGACTCTTCACTGCAAAGGGAAGGCGGGAGAGCCTTTCGGTCAAAGCATCCAGGCCGCCCCTCTTCCTAAAAACCCCTCCAAGGCCTCGTCTCTGCATTGGGGGCCAACACTTTGAGGGCAGAGTTGAAATACAGGTGGTCCCCGCCTTACGACCACTCAGTGACCATTTGATGTGGCAACGGCACTGGAAATTAAGTGATTGATGAGCGTTTTTCACACTTACGGCAGGCCGTTGCAGCATCCCCATGGTCAGGTGGTCAAAACTATTATTTTCTTTTTTTTTTAATTTTTTTTATTTCTTTTATATTGGGGTTTTGATGTCCTGTAAGCCATCATGAGTCGCCAGGCGCAAGTAGGAGGCAATATAAATTTTAAAAATGAAATAAAATAATAAATAACATAAAATGAATAATAATAAAATACAATAATGAAAATACAATAAATACAATAAAATTAAAATAATAAAATAAATTAAAAAATAAAAAAGAATATAAAATAAAATAAAATAAAATAATAAAGTAAAAAACACAATAAAATAACAAAATAACAAATAAAAAATAAAATATAATACAATACAATACAATAAAATAATAAAGTAAAATAAAAATACAATAAAATAAAAAAATAAAAAAATAAAAAATACAATACAATACAATAAAATAAAATAATAAAGTAAAATAAAAATACAATAAAATAATAAAATAATAAAATAAAAAATACAATACAATACAATACAATAATAAAGTAAAATAAAAATACAATAAAATAAAAAAATAATAAAATAAAAAATATAATACAATACAATACAATACCAAAATAAAATAAAATAAAATAAAATAAAATTCAAATGCTTGGCAACCTGGCATGTATTTATGATGGTCGCAGTGTCCCGGGGTCAAGTGATTCCCCTTTAGTGACCTCCTGGCAAGCAAAGTCCATGGGGAAGCCCGATTCGCTTAACAATCATCTGACTAACTTAACGACTGCGGTGATTTGCTTAACAACCGCGGCAAGAAAAAGGCGTTCAATGGGGCCAAAACTCACTGAGCCACTCTCTTGCTCAGCAGTAGAAATTGTGATCGTACGTCGAGGGCCGCCTGAATTCACTTTGAGCCGAATTGTCACGGGAGGCGGAGAGGCCTGCGGTGTTACCTGGAGGCTCCAGCGGCGGGAGCGCCCGTCCGGCTGGGGAGGGATTCGGAATTCCAGAAGGAACGCCAAAGTTTCTCGAGGAATGGCAGCTGGAGGCTCATCACTACTTCCACGTTGGCCTGCAGGGACAGATGCCCATCAGATCTGGTTCCAGTCTGGGGGACTTAAGAGACAAGAGGGAGCAAGGCATCTCTGGACAGAGGTGCTCCTGTGGTCGCCAAATAGACACCCCACAGCGAGGCAAAGGTGGCGGGGCCCCCAGGCAGGTCCACTTCAAACCTAGCGCCCCCCCCCGAATCACCTCGCAATGCCGGCGGTAGAAGAGCTGCAGAGCCTGGAGGTCACGCGCCTCGATCTCCTCCTGCAGGACGACGCTTTCCAGATTCAGGACCGGGAATTCAGGCAGCACGTGAGTGACGTCTGCGGGGCAAGGAAAACAAATAATAATCGTTTGGGAGGGGTTTTGTTTGTTTTATGCACCGTTGCCATTTATCAGGATCGGTACAATTGTAGTGTCAGAGTTCCAGTTCACACCCCCATTCCGGAAGCATCTTCAGGGCTGCCGTGTAGTTTCAGTGAATCTGACCAAATTTTGTTACATGGCTGGCAAAATTAGGTGGGGTCTAACTGCCCATTGGTGATCCACCGCGAATCGCAATATATTACCGGTAGTCCTTCTGACTTACGACCACAATTGTGACCCAAATTTCCATGGTTAATATGTTGTGCCCCGTTTTACACGTTTTCTGGCCGCAGTGGTTAAGGAAATCCCTGCGGTGGGTAAGTTAGTCACACGGTCGTGAAGTGAATCTGGCTTCCCCATTGACTTTGCTTGTCAGAAGGTCACGACCCCGGGACACCGCGACCATAAGTCACAGTGTGAGTTATATATGAGTCAGTTGTCAAGGGGGCACGGCAACAGTTATAAGGGTGAAAAACAGTCACAAGTCACTTTTTTTCCACTGCCATCGTAACTTCAAACGGTCACTAAATGAATGGTTGCAAGTGGAGGGCTCTCTGTACTTCAAAGCACTGCACGAATCTGGGTTTGAGGAGCTGGCTTTGAGCCCGGGATTCAAATTTATTTATAGATTAAATGTATATGCCATCTACCTGCCAGGGACCTACCTGCCCTGTCCAAGCCTTCGGTGTAGGCTTCCTGGACCCCTCTCGACACCCCCAAAAGGTTTTCCCAAAGTTACTGGGTTTTTTCATCCATCCTGTTCTGACCTAGCTCCCGAAACACGACAAACCCTCTGACGTGAACTCAAAAGATTCCTTTATTAGGAATGCCGGCAGCCCCGGCAAAAAGTTTCTCTTGCAGGCTAACGTCTGGCTGGCCAGAAGATGAGTAGTTGTCTACCAGACCTATTCATCTCCGCCCCCTGCCTTTTATCCCCAGAGCTAGGGTGGGGCCTCGCTAGCAGTGAATACTTGTCTACATCATTCATTTAGTGACCGTTCAAAGTTACAGCATTACTGAAAACAATGACTTATGACCATTTTTCAGTTACAATCTTTGCAGCATCCCCATGATCATGTGATCAACAAATGTCTCATTTAACAACAGAAATTTGGGGCTCATTGTGGTCATAAGTCGAGGACTACCTGTACTTGCATATTCTTCCCATAGTGTACACAAAGGGATCAAAGCAGGAAAATTGCATTACATGCTTTCCCTACCCAACACTCCTCGTTCACTTGGGGGATATTTGGCTACTTATTGAATGCAAAACATGGAGATGAGCACAGCTTTGTCCTGAAGGTAGACTGGGTTAAAAGAGAGAGAGCAGAATTTAAAGAAATGAATGAATTTGGAGCAGCATTTACCTACAGTACCATCTGAACTGTTATATGCAGATCAGGTGGTACGCGTGTTTCTCATACTGATTTGTCTCTTGTTTCCAACACAATGTTCCTTCTTGAAAAAGCAGTAGAAACGCCATTGTCCGCGCTACCGCCTTTCTCACATTTCCTTCGGGTCGTCTTGTGCAAAGCGCTGTATAAATTAGACGACGATTTTATCATTGCCATCAGTCCCGGCCAGAAATAAGCCTCCTCCTGCCGCTTCATGAAAGCGGGAAAGAGCAGGCGATAAGGAAGCAACCCCACAGCTACTGCAGTTCAAAACCTGCTTGCGGGCATCATTTTGCAAGCACTCTCTCACTCCTGGCAACCCCGGCCGGTCACTCTTCCAAGGGGCAAAAATAACGTTTCAGCAGCAGGCAACAATTCCGGACGTCGGGCAAGTGGCCGAGAGAGGGACGGAGCCACTCAAAACGGAGGGAAGCGCGCTTCAGGCTACCCTTTTTATGCGGATCGAGGAAGGAGGTGGCAAGCGTGGCTGCGAAGAAATCGCAATGTGAAAACGTCAGAGAGGAGCCCGTCTTTGCGCTCGGGTAACAGGGGTTGAGGCTTTGCTTCTTAAACGAAGAGAAGTGGACAGCGGGCGGGAGCGGCGGACCCAATCGCTGGTCAGATCGTCTCCCTTCCGGACGGAGGATGGGAGACAAAAGATGAGCTGCTTGCTTTCCCGAGTCGAGGAGCAAGCGGCTAACCGGTCTGGAACGAGAGGATCTGCCTAGTAAAGGCTATGCAGTGGAAGGTAAAGAGAGGAAGAGCTCTTCCGGTCCTTTGGGGCGCCAGTAGTAGCGGGAACTTTTGCACTGGAGACGGGGAGGGAGACGGGAAAGTTGCAGTGTATGTGTATTGTATGTGTGCAGCGATGGAGGCAAAGCACTAAGCTTAACCAAGGAGCTTATTGCTGCAAGCCTATCATAGACGACTATTTCCTTTAATTGTTTTACGTTAAGCTACAATCCATGTAACTGCACTGATATATATTGTTTTCCATCCTATCCTTGACTCTGTCTGTCTCTCACCCCCAAGCTTCCTTGAAATAAGTATTTGGTGGTATTTTTGTTTTAATTTTTTGAAAATGCCATGTCGATTGTGCTTTATAATGAAGATGAGTACAAAATGGAGGGGGGAAATCTTCAAAGAGGATAAGACATGAGCATTTGATTTATATTATTTGCTAGATTTTCTGTCCTGTTTCTATGATAATGAAATTCAACATACAGTACCTAGTTCTCAGATAAAAATCAGGAGGACTCTGGTAGAGCATTTCCAGAATAATGCATTTTACTGCAAGCTATGAGCTTTTGAGAAGCACATCGCATTTCCTCAGGCACTTGCAAAATCCAGATTTAACTTCAGCAAATGGCCTAGACATTGGCATTTGAACATAGATCTTTTTAACATTTATATTTTTGTGTTTTATTGATCTAAGTGAAATATTAATATATTTTGCTAGGCTATGTATGATGTTCCATACATTAAATAAATAAATAATTTCAGCAAAGTGGTTGCTTTATATGGTTGCATGTGTGTGTGTGTGTGCGTGTGCATATGTGCGCGCGCATGCTTGCTTATTGTTTCAATATTTCATGATCCTAACAAATCTGATGGATTATTTCAGTGTTTAGGTGCAAAATTTTCTGGTGAGTATTTTACAGTCAAATCCATGAATGTTCCTCTAATTTTCCTAAGATATTTCTCCTCAGGGGTTACCTTACTCTTACCTTTGAAAAACTGAATACCTCAGTTGGAAAGACTTGTTGAAAAGAAAGACTCTTTGAAACTTCCTTCATCAGGATAGAGAACTGTTTTCACACTGCAGTAAACATTTTTGTCTTAGGTTTTTGTTTCTGCATGTAGTTGCTTAGGAATAAGTTTATGGAACAACATAAACAAGATTAATTTCTGAGTACATGATACTACATAATGCTGAACTCTAGAAATTGAAGATAACATTCTTAAATATACTATTTACTATGATTATTTAAAATCATTCCTTGCCTTTTCTCAGCATCTGTTTATACATAATAAAGTTTGCTTCCTTTTTTTGAATGTTAGACAATAGGATTTTTCTCTACTAAAAGACATTTTATGGATTAAAAAAAATCTTTATTAACTTAGATGTTCAGTGAGAATTTGTAGCATAGAGTTCAGCAATATAGTGTAGAAAATATTGCCAATATTGATTCAAATGATTATTTTTGATTATATTGGTTTTTTAAAAACATATAATGCGTTTTTGAGGAAAACAGTTTGATATAGTATATAATTGTTCAGTCTACCATGGAAAGTAGTGAATAAACCTATAGTTGCTTTTTTGATTAAAATATCCATTGAGATAATTGATTATTACAAGAAAAAGTTAATGTTTTATGAACTAAGAAATAGTGGGGTGAAATACATATCAAATCAAATATTTATTTTGCTAATTGACTTGCATAACGAGAGAGGGGGGGGAGAGGGGAGAGAGAGAGATGACATTGCATAACTATATTTTGGAGTTTACAAAAGTCAAAGCGCAAGCAGAAATTTAAAATATTGATGAATTTATGGTGCATGTTCTAAATTCTTCTCTGTTCTGAATAATCTTGTTTCTTTTTGTTTATATACAATTTGCAGAAAAACAAATGATTACTTCTCTATCGCTCTGTCTCTCAAACACACACACAGACAGACGCACACACAATAAAACCAATATTTTAAAGGTAAACTCATTATCTTACTTAGAATTTACTACTATTATGAAGCAATTATATCCCTTCTTCTTCTCAACTACTTCTTCTCTCAGTTAATGTACTTTTTAATTTTTTTGTATTGACATCTAAGCATTATATTGATTTTCTTCTCCATCGATTTATAATCATTAAGAGGGCAAATTTCTCGCCCTGCTTCTTTTTAAAAAGTTATTTAGTTAGCTGTTTAAGTGATATAGATCCTTATTCTCCTCTCAGATAAGGGAAACTGAAGTTGAAAAGCATCAGTCTATTCAGGAATGGCCAACATATCCATAGTTAGGCTATAATTTGAAACTGAATCTCTAAGACCCAGTGTTTTTCTTGGCCTGCTTTTCATTTTTACACATACTGGATAAAGACTATATACTGCTTTCTATATAAAAATGCAGAATTATTTGAAGTATCCTAACTCATCTCTTCCCAGGGACTGTGTATTGACTGGCCGACATCCTTTGATTTGAATGAAATATGTTTTGTCCGTCTGAGATGCCTTAGATGATGCCCAATAATACTGCAATGGCAATTGGGGCTCTTTCTAGTTCCCTTCTTGTGACATGCTGCCTGAGGGTTGTTCTGTGTAATTCTACTACACCATTGCAAAAACTATCCAAGTCTCAAGACAAGCGGGAGATAAAAACAAGTGAGGAAAAAAAATATCAATCGTCAATCCAAGAAAGACAGAATCATGGACCAGGGAAAATGAATGAAAATACTTTGAATGGAAGAGAAGAAGGCATCAGGGACTGGAAAAACAAAGGGAACAGAAATTACTCTAATAAAGAATCTTGGACAAAGCAAAAGCAGGTTTTGAGTATTCAGGCAACAAGTAATAATAAATTTGGGAACCTCGAAGTTCATAATCAGATCAAAGATATTCAAGAGGAACTTCCTGCTTCTGAAGATTTCTCTGTCTTAGATATTATTGCGGGTAGCACATCTGAACCCCCAGAGGAATATGTTTATCCAGACTACCGTGGAAAAGGCTGTGTGGATGAGAGTGGCTTTGTTTATGCAATTGGGGAGAAGTTTACTCCAGGACCCTCTGCATGCCCTTGTCTTTGTACTGAAGAAGGCCCTCTGTGTATTCAGCCAGAATGTCCTCGACTCCATCCTCGCTGTATTCATGTTGACACTACTCAATGCTGTCCACAGTGCAAAGAACGTAAAAATTATTGTGATTTCCGTGGGAAAATCTACCAGACACTGGAAGAATTCATGGTAAGGCAATACTGATTGTGATGAATTAGAGGCTGTTCATTCATTGTTGATTGGTTCTTTCGATTGACTTGTGTATTCTCAGTTATGAGGTTATTATCACATCCTTCTCTTTTTGCATTTTAAGTACTACAAAAACAACCTACAATGTTAAATGAAATAATATATTTAACAAGGAAGGTTGTGATCAGTTTCAATTACTTGATTTTATACACTACAAACTACTGAAGTCCCATAATTCTAGATATGTCATTCATAGTGGTATCAGTGCTTTATGTTATCAGAATTTGTTTAAAAGTATTGAAACATATTGCTCCGGGAGGAGAATTTTTTACTTATTCTATAAATTTTATAAATATTCCACAACTATTTTCCAAAAATAGAGTTGTGGAAAAAATGTATTTAGATAACACATTATATTGATTTATTTTATCATTTTCTTCATAAATGGGATGGCACACTTTTATAATCTCTATCATACTTATTACGGGGTTTGTAGTAAATATTAACATTAAACTGAGAGAATATGGGAAATGTAATCAAACTCAGCATTTATAGCTGGTAAAACTTTCTAGAGAGACAGTATTTTAATTATCCTGAAAAAAAATGTAATCTATACTTGCAGGCATACTGAGTGATTTTGATTTGGGGCTCAATCAGAAACATATTTTAGGTCAAACTGTGTTCTTAGATAATTACATTATTTAGTACTGGAAAAATATAATTTGTTTGTAGAGAATTGCATTGTATATAGATTGCTTAAAGGGCATGCATCTAAGATTAAAACTATATATATTATGCAGTAACCCTGTTTTTTTAACCAAGAACACTAATGGAATGATCAGTCTTAGGTAGATTGCAGCAAGTGGGAAAACTGTTGAGCTCTGAGGAGCAAAGGAGCAATTATGGAAGCATGAGAGACCAAGAAATGGCAGACATGTAAAAGATGGATTGCATAAAACATTACAGGGAATGCGGGAGAGAGATTCTGAAATAGTGTAGAGCACAAGTGTCAAAATTCGCCACATCATTTTTCCCTTCATGGAGCTGGAGAGGGTGTGGCCTGCATGTGATATAGTTTGACACCCCTGGTCTAGAGGGAGGAGGAATAGGGAAAGTTATATGTTTACATGATAGGGAAATAGAATGCAAGCTGATGTCTATATAAAGGGATGGTGTCAATCATTGTATGATGTGAGAATAGCTAAAGCCTTTTGGGAGGGAGTAGCAATTCTGAGAAATCCTGAGAAAGAAAGACAAGAAAAACTTGAAAGATGATTCCCCCAAAAGTAGTATTTGTATTAGACAATTCTTGGAAATAGTAGTGAATGAGAAAAGGAATTTATCATAGTTTATCTACAAATTCTTAATGGAAGATAAAACAATTATAGTTGGGTGATCTCGAGCCAATCTTGATTAGAATGGTTGTCAAAGTAGCTTGATTTTATTGAGTCTATTTTCTATGAAATGTGTATCTAGCAATTGATGCTTAGATTGAACTGCCACCTTAAACCTGTTTTCCTCAGCAATGTATTTCTTCTTAAGAGATCAGAATTACTTATTGCTGAAGAACTAGCTGATACTTTTATTGTGAAGATTCATCCAAGATAACCAAATATTTTTTCTGATGAAATGTCAAAGGTGCAAACAAGAAATGTGTGAATTTTCTGACATGGGTAATATTAAAGAAATAATGAGACCCTCTTTACATAAATTTTCCATTTTTGTGAATTATAGACTATATTATCTAATTTAGACATTACAGGCATAATATGAATTACCCTCCATAGGAAGTGAGAAGAATGTGTTCAGTAGGAGCATGGCAAACTTGATTATAAAGTTTTAAAACTGAATGCTGTTGAGAGTTAAAAAAATAAATCAAAACCTCCCAATGTTGCAGAAGTAAAAAGAGTAATGGTACTAGAACGCTCTTCTTAATTTTTCAGTGAATGATTTAACTCAAAATTCTTAGTCATTTATTGTGGCTTCAATATATGGAATATAAGCAAGTATCTATTAAAAAAATAAAGCCAGTTTAGTGTAGTAGCTAAGGTGTTATCCCACCTTAGATAAGGAAAACCAGTTGGGCGACTATTGGTCAGTCATTCTCTCAGTCCAACTCACCTTCCAGGGTTGTTCTGGAGGAGGAAGGAGTATTGGTGTGTTTGCTGCCTTGAATTAAGTAGGATAAAAATCTAAAAAAATGTTGATCTTCATTCTGAAGACTAAGTTAGATCCTCGAAAGAGAGGTGGATGAAACTGGCTGTTTTGTTACTCTTAAGAAAAGATGACAAAGTTAGTGGGTATGAAAGCATTCAAAGTAGTTGAAGAGTACAAAAAATGGCCATAACCTGTTCTCTGTTTTCCCAAAGTACAGGACAGAGAACAGTGGTCAAGTTACAGGAAGGCAGATTCCAGTTGAGATCAATTTGACAATGGAACCAGTTACTGAGGAATATGGTGAGTTCCATTTCACTGGATGTGTTCAAGTGGAGGTTGGATAGCCATTTACTCAGGATTCTCTAAACTGGATTCATTCACCAAGGCGGAGGTAATATATATTATAATTTGTCAACTTAGCTCAGATTGTCATTAAGAATGTAAACAGAAATAAACTCAAATTAACAAAAATAAAAATGTTCAATAATTATCTAGAAAGCTCATAATTTGTGTAAATGAAACACTTTACCATGTTAACTTTGTCTGTTTTGAGATTTTTGAGTTCTAAGAGAACTCAAACTGCCTAATACAGGGGCGTCAAACTGGATTTCTTCGAGGGCTGGATCAGCATTGTACTTCTCCTCTGCAGGCCAGCCAGGGGGGCTTGGTGGGAGAGAAGGGACGGACGCGTCCTGCAGTATTCTGCTAGCCAAAACAGGGCACAGGGGGCCATGCACGGCCTCTTGTGCCCCATTTTGACTGTCAGAGCCACCGCAGGCTAGTCCTTTGCTATTTCGAGGCTGACCCCGTAGGCTAGATTTAAGCATCCTGCAGGCTGGATCCAGCCCATGGGCCTTTAGTTTGACACCCCTGGCCTAATAGATGTGACAATTGTTCCATACATCCAATCAGTAGGTGAATCTAAGCACATGGGGCACTTATTTTTTAAAGAAAATTATATTGCATGCCATCTGTCATTTTTGTTCAGCAGTAGATAACCTTCTGCAATATTGAATTGTTTGGTATTAGTAAGAATTTGAAAGTGCAGCAGCAGCAAATTTTTAATTTAGAATTGCCATCTTGAATAAAGAAAAATATATATGTTGTTTAAAAACAATCATTTAGTGTCCGATATTATTATTTGCAATCACTCTTCATAGCTTTTTTTCCATTACTAATAGGATCAGTGAGGCAGAAGTTGAGGATATTTCATTGTCTTTGGGTTTGAGAGAGAAAGAGTAATTTGGTGTGTGGGAGGAATACTGTATGTAGAATACATGCGAAAATAAAGGGCATGTGAGAGAATATATGGAGATTCTATGAATTGTTCATTTGGGATGGTGGTTATCATAACTAAGGAAGAGTCAAAGTGTTTCTTTACTGTTAGTTTTTAATTTTATTTTAATTGCATATGCTCAGATTTTTTAGATTACCTTATATTATTTTCTTCTTGGTAAGCTAGAAAAATGAAGGATAGATAGCATCATCACCAGATGGATTTGTAACTGGCTGATAAATCACACTCAATGAATAGTACTTAATGGTACTACATCTACATGGAGGAAAGTAAGTGGGGGGGTATCACAAGGTTCCATCTTAATACTGTTCAATATCTTCATAAATGATTTAGATGAGGGAATAGAAGGGTAACTCATCAAATTTGCAGACAACTCTAAATTGGCAGGAATAGCCAACACTCCAGAAGATAGGATCAAGATCCAGTTGGATCTCAACAGATTTGAACCCTGGACCCTATCAAACAAAATGAAATTCAGTGTAGAGGTTTTACACTTAGGCAAGAAAAATCAAATGTTTAGGTACAAATAAGGTGAAACCTGGCTCAACTGCAGTAACTATGAGAAGATATTGGAATCCTAGTGGACAATCCCCAAAGTGTTCTTTTCAATGATGACCTGGATGACTGAGAATCTCCACAGACATCTAGTAGACAATCATTTAAATATTAGCCAGCAATGTGCAGCAGCAGCCAAAAAAGCCAATGTTTTTTTTTGCAATTCTAGGTTGCATTAACAGAGGGATAGAATCAAGATCACATGAACTGTTAGTACCATTTTATAAAACCTTAGTAAGATCATACTTAGAATACTGAATCCAGTTTTGGTCCCATATTATAAAAAAAAGATGTAGAGACACTGGAAAAAGTGCAGAAAAGAGCAACAAGGTCCTTAGAGGGCAGGAGACTAAAACATATGAAGAATGGTTGCAGGAATTAGGTTTGTTTAGCGAAAAGGACTGGGGTGACATGATAGCAGTATTCCAATATTTGAGGGGCTAACACAAAGAAAAAGTGGTCAACCTATTGTCCAAAGCATCAAAAGGCAAGCCTAGGTGGCGCAGTGGTTAGAGTGTTGAACTGCAAGCCACTTCTGCTGATTCAATCTAGCGGTTCAAATCCCA
>JANHFL010008509.1:20086-30930 GCA_032468155.1 Oxyrhabdium leporinum
CTTTGAGATAGCTAGATAATTTCTGAAAGTTATTAGAAAGTGAAGTTTGCAAACCCGACATCCTTAAATAGGCTGTGCCACAGATAAGTATATGGTGGCTTCCCTTTGTCTCTTAGAACCAAAGGAAATCACTATCCTGGAGTCTCTTTGGAAGGAACAGCCAGCAACAAGTAGACAATCTTCCATTTTCTTCTTATCAAGAGATACTCCAAGCGAATGATCTCCTTGCTGGTCCTTTGGTCATACCCACATCATCATCTCCACTCATCCAGAGATCTGCTAACTTGTCATTCTCATTAAATAGTAAATATATAAATCTTAATCTTCTTTCACATGATGTCCTTTCAGATGTTTGAGAAGTACTAAAATATCCTCCTTATCTTCTTTTCTCAAGACTAAAAATGCTTAATCTCTATCTATAGTACTATTTATTTATTGGATACACAATTAACAAAACAACCTTTAAATTTTAAAAAAATTAAAATGTAAACTAGGAAAGAAAAAAAAATACATTATATTTTATACATCGAATAGTCACATTTAGTAATGAATACATTATAATTATATGAATAGTATATTATTATAAAATATTACAAAATCTTTACATCTTCTAGAATATCAGATTTCCAATTTTTCAATGTGATCCTTCTAACCATTCCCTGCCACACTCGACAATAATTCTTGATTAACAAATCCCAAAGTTTTAGTATGTGATGTTAAGATCTTTAACATTTAAAGATTTCCCAATAAATCTGCTTTATTCATTAACATATTAGTGGCACAGTAGTTAAAATGCAGTATTGCAGGCTAATTCTGCTGACTACCAGGAGTTTGATTTTGACTGGCTCAAGGCTGACTCAGCCTTCCATCCTTTCGAGATTGGTAAAATGAGGACCCAGATTGTTGGAGGCAATATGCTGATTCTGTAAACCACTTAGAGAGGTCTGTAAAGTACTATGAAGTGGTATATAGTATAAGTTTAAGTGTTATTGCTATTGCTATTATCCCCAAAAGAAATCAAATAATAACATGACCATATCATAAGAATCAATGAATTCTCAACAGTTTACACATCCAGGAAATAAAATCTGATGTCTATCCTTTCACATACATATCTGGGGAGTCCAGTACACCCTAAATACATTTTATTTATCAGCTTAATTGTAGATTTGCTGATATCGTTTTAACATTTTAAGGTTGTTTTAAGGTCTTTATTGGACATTCCAGTAAATGTTTAAGATATCCCAGGAATATCCACTTTAAAAACATTCTTGAGCTTTGAAAGAGATGTTATATGTTTTAATTCTGTTAAGGATTGCTGTCAGAGATAATGAAATGGATAGTTGTTTAAAATGGATTTGTAAGATAGCAACTGTTTTTGGGGGGAGGTGGGCAGTGCGCATACAAAGCTTTTTACCCATGTGTTAAGGTGATCAATAATTTTCTCTGATATTTTAGTCAAGTGAGTAATGCTTTTTTGAGTTAGTGATGTGGAGAATAGTTCTAGATAGAGTCATAATATTTGACACTGACAATCTATGCAATGTGAAGTGTATGTTCAAAAGGATGAATACACCTTATTTAGAATTCTAGAAAGGAATAATGAATATAAAATATTTCTTATGGAATATTACTATTATACCACAACAGCATGAAAAGAAATTAGTATAAACTGTTACATATTTTCCAGTAATTTGTAAACTGAACAAAATATATAAATGTCATTTTGAAAAATTATTCATGTATAAGTGATTGTGTATGAATGTATACACACACACACACATACATACACACAAAGTATATAGAAGTGGCAGGTTTTATTTTAATAATAGATACAGTTATGAACATTTATTATTATAAAACTCAATCATGCAGCTGGTCATTGATCAAATAAATAAAATATGAATCATGGCTTCATAAAACTAGTAGTTTCTCTAGAACCAACAAGAAGTTTAAACAATTGTACTTATTATTACTTTTTTATTATTTCAGGATTTTAAAGCATTACAGGCTATATGTAATTTTAAAAAATGTTCACAACGAGAGCATCATTCTTGATCATAATTCATATAGTGAATCTATTAAAACTAATCTTTAGCAAGATTAGGATTTGGAGGATATTTCCAGAATAAATTAAAACCTCACAAAGTAAGAGCCTTAGTCACTGTGTAACTGACTTTTGGTAATGAAGAAATTATTAAATGTACATTGAGCCAAGGTGACTGGGGAAACAAGATTAAATAGCTATATATTGTTCTTCACATTCTCTTCTCTTTGATATTTTATGATTTCTTGATTTTTTGCATTCCTTAAGTTATTGCTGTTTGTCCTCTGTCATGGGCATCTAATATACCAGGAGTAATCATCACTGAATTTTTATAAGCTGAGAGTTAGAAAGATAACAATCAATTTTATGAAAACTATATTAGCTGAGAATATGGTGGAAAAATGGGAGAGAAGTTTTTTTACAGAGAAAGTGAAATTATACATAGTTTCACTTAGAGCTTCTGAAAATATCCTCTTCTCTGTGGTTATTTTCACTATGAAAAAAATGACTTTGCAGCCATTTTTGAGATTATGTTTTTAAAAGCTTGCTTGTGATTTAGTTATTTAGAAAGGAATGTACATATGCAGCACATATGAAACACCAAGGACAACATTGAAACGATACCTCAACCTATAATCATGTAATGTAAAAAAAATGTTCTTACAATAAATTAAATAAATTTTGAATGTTCCATTAAGTTCTACCCAAATTATGATACTTATGTTTGAATTTTACTGTTAAAAATAATGAAGATTGCTTGCCTTTAGTCAGAAAATCATAGTGGATTTTTGAAAAAGTTGCTATGGATTCCCATAAGAAGTCCTTATTTAAAAGACTAATTTAAGTTTGTATCAAAACTACCAAATAGATATTTTATATGTTTATTAGTATGGTTTGTTTTTCAAATATGCCACGTGCAAAGGAAACAGCATCCAGTTTGCATTTTTTATTCTGTAAATATAAAAAATAAAGCAGAAACAGTTCACTTATTCTGCACATGTGAAAATCTCATTACCTCCGCAAATTGAAAAGAATGCTAGTAACGAGTTGTCTAAACATCAGAATTACCCTTATTTTAAGAATGCAAAGGTGTTTAGAGCTGTCTTATATATGGGGAACCATGGTGTACATTTGTTAATATTGGCATACAATTCTAAGATTAAAGACAGAGTGAGGACTACAATGATTGGAGGATGAACCTTTTCACTATTTGAACTCTTGTTTTACCCACTAAAGGAATTTTCAGACTCTCAAATTCCCAGATTGATTTTTGCCTGCCAAAATGCCACTGGTTTGGACATCTGTACCCTATTAAAAGATAAAAATCTCACATTTCTGCTCAAAATTTCCAAATGTGAGATATTTTTGTTAGTAGGAATGCTTAAAGTTGTTGTACGTTTATTACCAGTGAAATAGATACACAGCAGTTTTCATTTATTTCACTGGAGAGAAAAGGATCCAGTGAAAGATTTCCCCTTTCCATCAAGAAACTGAAAATTGGAAGATGGATGGATGTGGAAGTCAGCTGGGTAAGTGCTTCCAAAGGGCTGATTAGGGCCTGACACAATTCTCAGGACCCTGGAAGTGGCACATTCTTAGAAGGGCTTTTGCATCGTAAATATTACTGCTGTCTAGAAAAGATAGAATTCTGTTGCCTATAAGAGATAGTAGCAGCACAGCCGGCCCCATAACCAACCCTCCCACAAAGCCAGTTGAAATGCTACAGATGCGGAGGAATAGGCCACATTGCCTTGGCATGCGCGACCCCAGCTCCAAAAACCAAACCAGAGCCACCACCCAGGGCGCAACCAGAATGAGGACCCAGGCATGCTGCCTACATGTCCCGAAAAGCCTCCAGGCCATAGAGGTCTCTCCTAATCTAGTCGGAGAGGGGGGACTCCAGCCAACGACGACCAATTGCAGGATCCTTATGACAGTGAGGATGATGGTGAAGATGATCCGATGGTGAGTAAACCGATACACCCCTTTGTCCTCCCTATATGCCTCACAGCCCCAAAGACAGGATCCAGGGTACTTTTAAAGCCCTAATATACTCAGGCTGCAATGGATGCCTGACTAACATAGCCACGGTTTTGAAAATGGGGATTAGAAGAGACTGGCCCACCCAATCAGATTTGAACAGGTCGATGGGTCACTATTGGGCCTATGCCACCCATCTAACTAAACCAGTGAAGCTTGAGCTAGCGGACTACTGAGAAGCAATTCGGTTCATAATAGCCCCTAAAATAATAGACACAGTCACACTGGGGCTCTCTTGACTAGACAAGTGGGGCCCGATGATCTGATGGGAAGGGGGCACACGGAGGCTAAGGATAGCTAGGGGGCCCAAGCCCCTCCCACACCAGCAAATAGAAGCATCACCCATGAAGGAAAAAACCCCAAAGGCCCCTCCAGAACTTTTGGCAGCCACCTCTGACAAAACCCCAGAGGTCGAACAGATCTCTAAAGAGTATCAGGACCCTGCAGAAGTGTTCAGCAAGGCCAAATGCGATGCCCTAACAACCCACCCCCCCCGGTGAAATGGACTGTGCCATCAAAATCATCCCTGGGGCCCAACTACCCAAACCCAAAATGTACACCATGACACTCTGGGAAATGCAAGAAATGCACAACTACATAGACAAAAACCTAGCGAGGGGGTTCATTGATCCAGCCAAGCCACGGGTCGTAGCCCCAGTCCTATTCAAAGAAAAAAAAGATGGAACCATGAGATTATGCATTGACTTTAGAGGCATAAACTGTGTGTGCATACACAACCTATGCCCCCTCCCTCTCATGAAGGACATGCTATCTCACCTAGCCAAGGGAAAAGTCTTCACCAAATTAGACCTCAGAGAAGCATACTACCGAGTCCGCATCAGGGAGGGAGATGAATGGAAAACAGCATTCAACTGCCTCCTAGGGAGCTTCCAATTCAAGGTAATGCCTTTTGGACTGCAGGGGGCTCTGCTGCCAGCGCTAGCCCCTGCTGAACTACAGGAATGGCATGCTCTTACTGCTCAGGACCCCAAGCACCAATTTCCCTTGGTTGGTAGTTTTGATCGTGATAAACTCAATTTCTTATGTTTTCAACTGGATGCGGCTGATAATTTCCTAAAGTCAGGTAATTGGTCAGCGTTTTTTGTTGGTATGTGGAAATGGAGAAGTGCCGCCATGACCACCATCTTCAATCCTTTAAGCACACCAATGAGACGCTGGAGAAATCTGTCACGGACGTCAAAGAAGCTTTTTCTGTTCTTCGCACAGATGCTGCTGTGGACACTGCTAAACGCTCCCAGATGCCAACAGTTAAGCTTTGCCCCTTAGAAACCACCTCTCCTAGCCCCCCTGAAGATTCCAAGCAAGATCTCTTGCTTGATTTTCAAGGACGTTCCTATCCCCACCTTCCTCCTTACGTTGCTCCTTTGCAACATCCTCCTCCCACTGTACCACCCCTCAACCCTCTTCCCTTCCTTCTTCCCCACCTCTTTCTCCTCCTGATGAGACAACCCCTCAGCCTTCTTCCCTCTTTTCTTCTCCACCCCCCACAAAGCTTCTAAGTCAAAACTGCAGCTCTGCCTCCCTCAAGTTACTTACTTAGGTGTGCTTCTTTCCCACGGCTCTTGTTTCATACTGCCCTCTCATGCTCAGACTATCCTGCAATGTTCTAAACCTACTACCCAGAAGGCTATGTGCTCTTTTCTTGGAATGGCTGGCTTCTGTCATCAGTGGATTCCTGCCTATGCTCCCTTAGCCCGTCCTCTCTATGGTCTCACCCTCCATGATGCCCCTGAACTTCTTCAGTGAACTTCTGATGCTGAATCTTCTTTCCAACTTTTAAAACAGGCCCTGTCTTCTGCCCCAGCTTTGGGGCTGCCTGACTATTCCAAACCTTTTACTCTTTACTGTCACAAACAAGAATCCTTTGCTCTTGGTGTCCTCACTCAGTCCTATTGTTTTGCATGAAGGCCTATTGCTTACTTCTCTACAGCCTTGGACCCTGTGGCCTTTGGCCTTCCCCCTTGCCTGCGAGCCGTCGCTGCTGCCTCCCTCCTGGCCGAACGGTCAGCAGACCTGGTTCTTGATCACACACTCACTGCTGCCATTCCCCATTCTGTTTCTGCGCTACTGTCACACACCAGAACTAAATTTCTATCTGCTTCTCGCCTTACTAAATATGAAGCTTTGCTTCTCTCTTCCCCACATATTTCTTTACGGCATTGCCCTTCTCTAAATCCTGCCTCTTTGCTTCCTATTCCCTCAGATGGTGAACCTCATGATTTCTTTGCTCTATGCTCTCTAAGCCATGACAAGATCTTTCCGATGTTCCCCTCCCTAATCCTGATCTCCTCCTATTTACAGATGGTTCCTGTTTTTGTTTCCCTGCTGGGACTTTAGTTGCTGGCTTTGCTGTCTGTTCTCCCTTTGAACCTTTGCTGTCTGGCCCCCTTCCTGGGGTACGCTCTGCACAAGTTGCTGAATTAGTCACCCTCACTAAAGCTCTCCAGCTGACAGATGGCCGCTCAGCCACCGCCTATATGGATAGTCGCTACGCCTCTGGAGTAGTCCATGATTTTGGCCAGCTTTGGAACCTTCGTGGATTCCTTACAGCTCAAGGATCTCCAATAAAGAATGCTGAGTATGTTAAAGATCTGTTGGATGCTCTGCAACTGCCCTCTCAAGTTGCTGTTGTGCAATGCCTTGCCCATCAGACCTCCTCTGACGTGGTTGCAGTTGGAAACTCGTTGGCCAACACCACCGCCAAGCAGGCAGCTCTCGCTCCTCTGCCCGCCTTTGCCATTGCATGTGTATTAGATGCTTCTCCTCTTTCTGTCCCTGCTTCTCTTGGTCATCTTGCTGATGCCCAGGCCTCTGCTCCCACTTCTGAAGATCGCATATGGTGCAACTCTGACTGTACTATTGATTCCACAGGAGTGTGGCGTCATCTGAACAGCCACACCGTCTGCCCATGCTCTCTCCTGCCCTACCTTGTTCATCTCCAACATGGGCTTGCCCATGTTGGCCAGGAGGGAGTGTCTTCTGCTATTAACAAAGAATGGTTTGCTCCTGGAGTTCATGCTCTGGCTAAACATTTTTGCTCTACCTGCATCGTCTGCCAGCAACATAATATCAGCTTTCTTAAGGAAATGTTTGCCCTGATTTGGTATCCTATCTATTTAGGAAGTGATAAAGCTATTCACTTTGCCAACCAGGTAATTAAAGAAATTTGCAAGGCTCTTCAAATACACCAAAAGCTCCATTGTTCTTTCCATCCGGAATCGTCAGGCTGCAGTAAAAGAGTTAAATTTGACCCTCAGGCCTGCTTCTCCTCCATCTGTTGTGCATCTGGTGACATACAAGCCCTGGACACTATCATGTTAGACTATTGCCATGCCCTTGTCACAACCTTAAAGATGTGTCATTCACAGGTTGCCGCTGCACTTCCAAAACAGACTCTACATCCTTGCCACTCCCTGGCACCTGGTGATTGGGTACTGGTGAAGTTATTTCAGTGAAAGAATTGCCTGGCTCCTCATTGGAAGGGTCCATTCCAGATCATCTTGATGACCAATACTGCTGTGAAGTGTCAACATCTGGCCTCCTGGGTGCATGCTTCGCTCTGTAAGAAGGTACCAGCCCCAGACAAGGAGCCACTCAGTTTAGGTCACCTAGCTGCAACAAGGCAAACACTGAAGCTTTGCCCAACAGGGAGGTAAGTGCTAGTAACCTCTGCCCCCGCTCTCCATACAACCTTCGCCCAAAGCCATGCCAGCATCGAGTAACAAAAGAACAGCTTCATGGAGGCTCAGTGACGATTGCAAGAAATAGCCTGCACCATTGCTGCCCTGCTCCACATCTACAGCCTCCAAGCCCTCTTTGATTCCTCTTATGGCAGTTGTTCCTTGTACTACCACTTCTGTACTTACTGAATGATCTCGTTCTTCTTCTTTCTCTGCATTGACTAAAACCCCTTCAATAAATTTGGTGCTAACACACACCCCTTCTATCAGGTCACTAATAATTCCACCTGAACAGCCAGACGGCGAACCATTATATGCCAGCATGAAGCGGCTGCAGACCTTTCAGCTTGTCTAAATCCCTCTGCAATATTTTGCTGTAACACTTTTAATCAAAGTAACTGCCTCTCTTCATCTAAATGAAGAATGTTTACATATAATCCATGAGAAGTTTTGGCTTTAGCCAAATATATAAAAATGCTTTAAACACTTTGGTTTGTGTTGATTGTCAAGGTTCTGACCAATGCCCTAATAAAAGCAGGAGCCTCAAGCCATTTAGCAAAAAAAATCCAGTTGTTTATTAGGAATGGCATGTCAGCATGAACTAAGTGAAGGCAGCTCTGACTTCACCCAGTTTGCGCCTTGCCTCTGACCCTGTTGCCCCCTCCCCCCAAGGTGTGTCACCAGTCACATTCCCCAATGAAGCAATTTCACGGGTCGTAGAAGGCACTCCCTCTGGCCGTTGAGGGTGTCTGTGGAGATGGCCTTGACTTCGGCCGGCTAAGATGTGTTTTGTTTTGACTGAGGTGTGAATTCCTCGGTGCAGCTGCGATGCGTGATTTCCCATCCCCCTGCCTATGGCAACTTGGGAGCAGGTCAGGAAAGCTTCATGAGTTGACATTCGGCTTCCCTTGCTTCCGGAAGGCAGCCTGTGCAAAGCAAAAATAATTTAAGTACAGGTGTATCTTTTAAGGGCATGATCCCCCCCAGGCTTGGTTGGGTTTTTTTCGTGGAATCTGGCTATGAGGCGATCAGCTTGGATGTTTCTGCTCTTTATCCAGGACACTTCTGATAGAGGGTAGCCCCTCCACCTGATTAAGTATTGGAGTTGCCCACTGTGCAACCTAGAGTTGCACCTCATAATGGGTTTGGCCCCCTATTACCACTGCATCCAGGGGCTCATGGGGTGGTGGTCTCAGGGTCAACCCAACCACAGATTTTAAAAGGCTGCTGTGGAATACCGGATGTATTCTCCCCAGCAGTCGGGGCAGTTTCAATTGCACCGTGACTGGGTTGATAATCTTTACTATGGGGAATGGCCTCATGAATTTAGGTCCAAGCTTCTTGCTGGGGAGCTTTAATCTTAAGTATTTGGTGGAGAGGTAGACCTTCTCCTCCAACTGGAAAGGCCGTTGTGGGGCTCGGTGTTTGTCTGCTTGTTGCTTATAGGTCTGCACCGCTTTAGCTAGCGCTTTCTTTACGTTTTCCCATGCCACTTTTAGTGTTGACAGTCAATCAGTCAAACTGACTGAGGACGGGGGTTCCCTTGCGTATTCAAGCATTGGGACAAAGTCCATACTGCTTACTACTTTGAAAGAGATTAATCCTGTGCTACTGTGAACAGTATTATTGTAAGCAACCTCTGCAAATGGCAGGAGGTCCACACAAATGGACTGTTGCTGGTTCACGTAGCACCTCAGGTACTGTTCTACCATGGCATTAAGTACGCCCTGCCATTGGTACTCGGGTGGAAAGCTGAGCTAAGGCCCTGGGACGACCCAATGGATCGCAACAACTCCCTCCAGAACTTGGCTGTGAATTGGACCCCTCTGTCCAAGATGATTCTGCGCGGTACCCCATGCAGGCGGTAGATGTGCTTCAGGAAGAGTTTGGCTAGCTGGTGGGCTGAGGGTAGTCTGCTGCAGGGTATGAAGTGTGCCTGCTTGGAGAATAGGTCAATCACAGTCCAGATCACTGTGTTCCCCCTGCTCTTTGGTAACTCTACTATAAAGTCCACTGCGATTTCCTCCCATAGCCTCGTTGGCTCTGCCACCTGTTGCAGCAACCTGGGAGTTTTTCCTGTTCTCTTTTTCATAGTGGCACAGATGGTGCAGCTTTTTACATAACTGTCCATGTCTTTCTTCATGCTGGGCCACCAGAATTGTCTCCTCACTAAGTGTAAAGTTTTTAGGAATCCAGAGTGACCCGCCGATTTGACATCATGGCTTCTCCGGAGGATTGAGGTGCGGAGGGACTCGGGGATGTAGAGTTTTACCCCCTTCCACACTAGGTCCTCCCTTTTTGTCAAGATGTGTTGGTTGTCACGGAACCAGGGGTCTGCTTCCAGTTCAGTTTTGAATTTTTCTGTTAAATCACTTGCGAGTTGGCCTTGCCGGTTGCAGTGTTGTTGGGGGGTGGTCACTGGGGCCAGGGCTTGGGTGAGGGGAATGATGGCATCTACTACCTCCTCCCGCCCTCATTTGTATTGGGGCATGCGGGAGAGGGCATCAGCTAGGAAATTCCTCCCCCCGGGATGTGTTTTAGCATGAAGTTGAATCGGTTGAAGTATTGAGCCCAGTGGACTTGTTTGGTCGAAAGTTTCTGTGGGGTCCTAAGGGCCTCCAGATTCTTATGGTCAGTCCAGACTTCAAACGGTTCCCCCCCCCTTTTCTAAGAGGTGGCACCAGATTAGTAGTGCCCATCATACTGCAAAAGCCTCCTTTTCCCACACTTCCCATCTTCTTTCCGTGTTAGTGAGTTTACGGGAGGTATAGGCACAAGGCTGTAGTTTTCCCTGGCAATTTTTTTGGAGTAAGACGGCTCCCACTGCCAAGTCACTGGCATCTGCTTAGAAGACGAAGGGTTGTTCAGGGTCAGGATGTTTCAGTATGGGTTTTTTTTTGCAAACAGCTTTTTTAGTGTTTCAAATGCTTTTTGACAAGTTAGATCCCACTGTAGGGGTTGCCCTGGGTGGGGCTTCATTCCTGGGCTCCCTGTTTTTAGAAGGTCTGTCATGGGTTTGGCAATTTTCGCAAAGGAGGGGATGAATTGCCTGTAAA
>JANHFL010008510.1:217208-229810 GCA_032468155.1 Oxyrhabdium leporinum
AATTGGGAAGTTGTAGATAACCTAAAATGTCTCCCTTTCCGCTTCTTTAAAGAGAAGTATGATAAGATACCTGATAACTATTATTTTTATGAATAGAATAGTAACAATAGCACTGTTCAAATATCACAGTGAATGATATTTGACAGATTCCCATGATACTAACAAATACACCTAGACATCAAGTACATACCACAATAATGTCATTATGATACCAACACTTGCCATATGGTTCACCACTTGCCCCCTTCCCTGTCCCCTTGATGCCTATAGGCACATACATTTTGTAGATGGGACATGTGGTAGAGTACTTTTCTTTGTAGGTTTATCAAATCTCAGAATCCAAAATGAGGCATTTAAGCATGTTTATTTGTATACTTTGCATATTATTTGCATAGTGTTTTCAGTCTTGCAGTTTCAACGACCTCAGCCAATCTCCTGGGTTGAATTTTATCATTTCTTGCCTTCAATCTCTTGTAATAGTGCTTTGTAAAAGATATTTTTATTCTGCTTATAAAACAAATATTACAAACACAGTTCTTAAGTGGAGCTGAGCAGGATATCCAGAACAACAAGGGCAAAAACACTCTGATAAAAAATATATATGTATATATTTGATACAGAAGATGGGCTAAAGCATTATATAAATGTTCCCAAATCAATTAAAATAGTATTTTATTTTTTTAAAAAAAATCTATTCCTTCCTTTTGGGTCCAGAATCTGCATCAACTTTTAAGTTATTACTACATTACACATTTATTATGATTGGGAGACCATTGTAAGCACCATCCCGAAGTATGTACTTTTCCCGTACGCTCATTCTGTGGAATTAGGCAGGTTTCAATTATACAATATTCAATGTTCAGCTTAGCTTTCTTGGAATGGTGTAAGTTCTGATTAAACTTACTGATGATATTAATAACTTTCTAACTGTGCTAAGAAGGGCAGTGGAGAAAATGCAGAAGCCTGAATCCTACCAGACTTAGTCTCAGCTATAAACCTAAGATCTATGTAACAAACCATGATGATTTGACTGCTCAGATTGTTTTTTCTTTTCTGGGTGTTTCTGAGCTTGTCTATGATATACAGCTGCCTCATGTCAGTATGGAACTGAGTTTGCTTCAACCATGTACATCTGGAATTGGAGCTGCCAGATGTTTCCTTTGTGTGTTTTGAAGCTGCATAGCTTTGAAGAAACTTGGAATACAACCAAAAAGCATGTAGATCAAGATTTCATTAGTTCTCTCCTTAGTAATCCTGCAATACATATACGAGGACCTGGTGTATGGAAGGGAGCAAGTGTCCCAAAAATCAAGTTGGTAGCCAGAACTTCCAAATACCCTGTAAAATAATATGATGGTTTGTCTATGGAGATTCTCAGCCTTCCAGGTCACTGATGCCCCAAAGGTGCATTTTCAAGAGGCAACTGGATTTTCTGGGGTTTTTTTTTGAAGGTGTTTTGCTTCTCATCCAAGAAGCTTCTCCAGCTCTAACTGGATGGTGGGGAAAAGAAAAAAACAGAAAGTCCAGTTGCCTCTTGAAAAAGCACCTTTGAGACAATATGATGGTTTATTTGTCAAAACTAATTAGAGACTTGAAGTTTCTCATGTGCTGATGGTAGAACTATACAAAGCTCAAAACAAAGATGTAGAAATATATTCTTGCACTCTCTCCTCAAATCATATCTTTACACGGGAAATTCCTCATTCCCATGCTAAATCAATATTTTCCATTGGACAACTATTGTTCTTGCTGGCTCTCAGTGTAGCTAAAATATTTTTCTTCTTCCACAAGTCCAGTCAAGAATCTCAGCACCATCTTGAATTGCATTTTTGATGAGCTTGTCTTTGAGTTGAAACCCTACCACCTTGTCCTAGTGCACAAAGTCTGCATGCCGTTAAAACCATTGGACTGCCACTCTTCCATGGTTTGCTTGTTTTTATGCTATGATGCATTTTCTGTTGAGGGAAATTTACGGTCACCTTTCCCTCCACGACAAGAATATTGAGCCCCTTGAGAGAAAGTAGATGCACGCAGCTGCCCCATTTCCCTACTGTTCTTCCCAAAACCTCCCATCGACTTTATTTGTATTATCACCAAACCTTTAGAACAGAAAAGCAGCTGAAGATCTTGCCTCTCCAGGGTTCAAAGCAAGTTTACTCATTTTGAGGTAATGAAGTAGAGGTAGTCCTCGACTTATGACCACAATGGACCCAAACATTTCTGTTGCTAAGTGAAGCATTTGTCAAGTGAGTTTTGCCCCATTTTACAAACTTTCTTGCTACGGTTATTAAATGAATCCCTGCAGTCAAAAAGTTAGTAATCTGGGTTTAAGTGAATCTGATTTTCCCATTGACTTTGCTTGTCAAAAGGCCACAAAAGTTGATCACATGACCTTGGGACACAGCAAGAGTCATAAATATGAACCGATTGCCAAGCATCTGAATTCTGATGACATGTGTCAGCTTTGAATCGAACTTGGCAGAAGCCATTTTACTGTTCCTCAGTTGCCACACTGAAGGGGAAGGGGAGAGACACAAGAAAGAATCAAGATCATCTCCATGGGGAACGGATAAGGTCGGGGAAGAAGTACCTGGAGAGCCTGCCAATTGACCCAATTGGCCAACGTGACTTGTGACACTTGGGGATGGATTTATTTCTTCTTTTAATGATACTTTAACTCTGGGAATTAGAGTTGGTTTTCCTTTAATTCGTGCCAATATGATGTACTCAGTAAAGTCCTTTGAGGTGGATTCAAGTCTCAAGAGTTCTTATTTGTTGGGTTCATTAGTTGGAACCTTGACAACAGGATTATGGGGACGGTCATAACTGAAAAGTGGCCATAAGTCACTTTTTTTCAGTGCCATTGTAACTTTGAACTAAATGAACTATTGTAAGTCGAGGACTACTTGAACAAAGGTAGCCTTCACTTGGAGGGTGTACAAAGGTTGCCTTTCATTGTTACGCTAAAGTGGAAGGTTCCTGATGGCATTTGGACATTAACTTGGACATAATGGAATCCTGATGGAGGAAAAGCCTTTTTCAACCTGGTGGGGAATTTTTTATGCCAGAGTTCAGCTCAGTTCAGAGAGCTGTTCCCCAACATGTCAGAAACTAAGAATGAGATGTTGATCCAAGCAGCAGGTTTCACGTGGAGACATTATCTAAAGCGGTACTTTCAACCTTGTTTCAGTAGTCATGTTAGATATGATATCTATGTAAGATAGAAGATGAACCAATGCATGGCTATCAAACTCCTGGCCTCTGGGCTGGATGCGTCACATGCTGGCCACACCCATGCCTGGTTTAGAGAAGGGGAAAAAAGTCCCGATATGTCATGTGATGCTGTCGTGATGACATAAACTAATGCATGGCCAGTGGCTCTTCCAATCAGCTTTTTGCTGTCACCTTCTAGAATTCTAGGAGTGGGAAGGAAAAGGAAGAGAAAGGGGAGGACCAAATGTCACAGAGGCAAGAAAATGAAAGAGAAGGAATCCCAAACATGAGCAGATGCAATTTCTCCTTCTATTCCATCTTTCTTCCAGACATGTAATTGCATAATTTGCCATGAGATATGGAGAATGTAAGATGTTTTCCTCATTTCAACAATAATTACTTGGAAGACTATTTTTTTTCTGGTAAGAATAAGGTACATTGGACAAATCCTAGAATAAATGCTTTGTGAATAAGATTAATCTCTCACTCTGCAATACTTTGACTTTTGTATTTCAGGATGAATTATGGTTCTCTTTCTCAATTTGTGTGTGTGTGTGTGTGTATCTGGGTCAGCACAGGAAGAGCCTTGGCTCCTGCTAAACAGACAGAGTCATCTGGACGAGTTGTTGTGAGCAGAATTTTCTGCTGTTGGGAGAATTCCACCACAAAACAACATAGCATTGATCCAAATAACATAATAACGTAACTTAATGTGCTATGAAACTGGATCAATATAGAAGCATAAGAAACAATGATTGCAGTTTTATCCTTAGAGGCATGGATGCCATGCTTAACACAAAGCAAGGAGAGGGACTGCTAAATGAAGACAATAATTTAAAGTAAACCCAAGATGGGGTTGAGGAGGGCTAGGCTGAGTGAAGTTCAGAGGTTATGCTTATCACCTCTTTTATTGCCATGTGAATTTCCAGTGTGTTTATATCCAGTGTTATCAGCCAGCTATCTGGTTTTAAAATCCCTTTCTCCAAAACAGCACCAAATGTAACCTTAGGGGTGCCACTTAAAGACATTTCCATTTGATTGGGCATTTTAAATGCTTTCATCACCACTTGTTTCTTAGGTTTGCTGACTCTCCATGGACTATTTTTATCGAACTGTATCTTAAGTGAAAAAATTATGTCTTCTTTACACTGTCCGGCTGGGGGATCCATTCGATTTGTTTGAAGTCAGGATGGTCAGTAAAATCAATAGAAGCAATGCACAAAAAACAAACCAACCCAAAAAAAGAGGCAGACCTTTCCTAGCATCCAACTTTTGTATTTTCATCTAGCAAACCATGATGTCAAAATGATGGCATCTTCATAATATCGTTATTGCACCTATGCTACCATTACGTACTTGTGTTCTGGTATCTGACACAAATGTGTAAGTTACAGCATTTGGAATATGATAGTGCCATATGTATATATAATCATTTGTCTGCTGTGCCTTCTCACAGACACTCTTGCTTGTTTGATAAAACTCAAAATGATGTTGGTTGGACAAAGGATTCATCTAGGCTCTAGGATTTGGTCTCATTAATATCAAGATTTAAAGAATGTATAGTCATTGTATAAATGAATTTCTCTTACAAAACAATTGGACTAATCCATAGTAGTTGAGAGTCAAGCATCAGAAAAATATAATAATAATTTTTGTTGCGGGGGATATGAGATTTTCTGTAGAATTCAGCCTAGAAGGAGAATAATAGTCCAAAATTGCTCCATCGTTCAATGGATCAGCATGGGAAGAAAACTAATATGACAGTGGTTTATGAATTGTGACCATGGCATGACAGTGTTAGATCAGACTGCATATGAGTTCACATATATTTATTAATCATTTGACAAATATAACATCCAGCAATCCAGGAGAGACATATTCTTAATATGTCTAGGAGATTCTCAGTCATCCAGGTCATGGTTATCCCAAAGGTGCTTTTTCAAGAGGCAACTGAACTTTCTGGTTTTTCTTTGAAGACATTTTGCTTCTCATCCAAGAAGCTTCTTGGATCAGTAGCAAAACATTCAAAGAAAAACCAGAAAGTCCAGTTGCCTTTTGAAAAAGCACCTTTAGGATATTCCTACTATAAAAAGAATCCCAGGTTGATCTTCATACATCACTAGGTCTCCTGGAGTCTGGAGAGTAAACTATGTCAAACAAAAAAAACAACAATTTGCCTGTCTTCCTATATATAAAATACTGGTAGCAACTGAAAATTAAAGAGCTTTTTTATTACTTTGTTGCATCTGAAATGCTTTTCTATGTAAGTAATCCAAACATTCACAAGCAATTTACTAAACAATATTTTATTGAATGATACATGAGCTTGGATTTATCTACTTGACAATAATTATCTCGGGAAAACGATATCATAATACATGATGCAATTTTACCATTTATAGAATTACATCACATTGCATCTTTTCTTACCAGTTCAGAAGCCCATGCTACTTAAACCTCAGTTTCTCATATTGCCCCCTTTTTCCCTAATAGAACTAAACCAACTATGACATTAATTGTATTAACGTAACTAATTTAGTTAATTTTTCCCCCTCCCAAAAGAAATAAAGAAATCAACCAACGAACTCCATTTCTGAAAACTTTTGCCTTTCAAGAGCAACCTCTATTGATGATAATAGGCAATTTCTTCTATCATCAGTATCTGTTTAAAGAATTTAGGGCTGTGCAGAGGAAGAAAATTCTTTCCCTAACCTGAACTTTGATTCTGCTATTTACATAATAAACAAAATACAACCAATCCTACAAATGAAGTCATGTCCAGCTTTAGACCAGGGGTGTCAAACTCAATTTCATTGAGGGCCGCATCAGGGTTGTGTTTGACCTTAGGGATTGGGGTGGGGGTGGCCAGCTTGATGTCACTCATGTTGGGGGCTCATGTAGTGGCCTTGAGTGCTCTGCCAGCAAAAACGGGCTCCCGAGTTCTGTTTTTGGGCTGTAACGGCCACCTGCAACCTTTTGCCAGCAAAAATGGAGCTTGGGAGTGCAGCCCGCGGCCCTCACAAGCTCCGTTTTCAGCTGCGATGGCCTCCTGCAACCCTTTGCCAGAGAAAATGGAACTTGGGAGAGCCACATGCAACCCTCCCAAGCTCTATTTTTGCTGGCAGAGGCACATCAGGCTGGTCCTTCACTGTTTCCAGGGCCAGATCTAACAACCCCGTGGGCCGGATCTGGTCCCCAGGCCTTGAATTTGACACCCCTGCTTTAGACAGTCCTTGTTGATGAACTTAAAACTTATCTTGGGGAAAAGCAGACGGGGTGCTCCAAATGTTGCCAAATTACAATTCCCAGCAATTTCACCCAATCTGAGGTAAAGAAATTTGTGATTCAGCAATAAATGAGCTACTACAGATTGCTTTCACATCACCCCATTAGGCAGAAAAATGAAGCGGATGTCTCAACTAGCAGAAGGGTTGGGATTACATTTCCAAGAATCTTCATCCGCAGAAGGAAGATGGAGGCATGATTAAATATTCAATCAAATAACATGTAAAATTGCATACATGGAGACATGACATAATATAACACCTCTCTCTCTCTCTCTCTCTCTCTTTCTCTGAGAGTTTAAGGGCAGATAGACTCTATGCAATTTTAATAGATTTTATACATCCCTTCGTGTCACACTGCTAAGCACCAAGACCTGGATAGGGCCTAAAGTTATACCCATCCAAAATGCAATGCTCCATGAATACAATTCACACTAGAGAGTTTGAATTCCATAAAAAGTTCTGGCCATAAATGTCTGATGATCTCAAAAGACGCCAAAACTGCTAATGTTCTGCTTCCTGGTAGTCTATCTAAGTCAAATAACGTGAAAAATACAAGGTTAGGGTAGACTGGGTTGCAATAAGGCATTAACAGTCATGAAACATTTAGACCAGATTAATGCTCTGATTGCTGTCTTATGCTGTGAATTTTTCACAGACAGAGGGGAGTATTATTATGCACTATTGAACCCGAAGGACTGCTATCTGTTTCATGTGCCAGTGGAGAGATCTTTTATGCCCCAAAGTGCCTTAATGACAAGCTGAATACAAGAAAGTGTATTCATTGTAAATAGCTTTCCCAATATGACTCAGGCAGAGCGAAGGAAGAAAATGCCCATAATGAGAAGGTAGTTAGTTTTTCATTCTCAGCTATTCCCAGTTTTTATCAGGTCTTGATTAGTGCGTTAATCAGATACAACCAAGAGGCTTCATGAAACATGACTTTATTATGAATATCTAATCACTGCTGAAGAAAAACAGGCCAACATAAAAGAATTCTAGGCAGCCTTGTATAGTTACATAGCTGTGTTTTAATAGAGGAGGGAGAATCCTGAACAGTGAATCAGTGATGGTGAGTTAAAAGACAGCTCAAAAATTTGCATTAGAACTTTCTTATTTCCATCTAATTTAATCCATGGTTCTTGTTGTCTGAATTCAATAGGTTGTTACTATGACTCCAACAATGCAGTGTAGTTACATCAAGCTAAAATTAATCCACTACCAGACAAATGTGAGAAGGATGATAGTGGTGGACTGGGGCCTTGAGGAAACTCCTGCTACCTACCTGAGGCTTCCAAATTCAGGGATTGTCAAAACTTGGCAGGCTAGAATAATTGGTTTCTGAACTAGTAGTATTTACAATGATCAATATTTTATTGGCTACCCAAGGCTACAGCTGAATGGCAAGCCTGTGAAATCAGAGCAAAGAAACAAATATATTTCATGCTGTTATTTCTCATGCCATACTCCTATTTGTATTTACTGATGAATCAAGAGCCCTTTTATCTACACTATGGATTGAAGATGGTGAGGCAAGAAAGTTAAATGATAGTTCTTTTACAACAACTAGAATTGAAATGCATCTGCAAGTTGGGTGCTTCAGGGGATGATGATTGGCTTCTTCCTACTTGGTGTTCTTGTAAGCTGTATAGTCCAGAATGCCAACAATCTCATTGGGAACATACTGTATATACAATAAGATTTTTGGTGAAGTCTCATCTTGCTGACCAGCAAAGCTACTTTATGAATATCAGCTGATATTATAAGAAGGCCAACTGGTTGATTAACCAGCAAGTTTTTGCTGCTGTTTCCTGGTTTTTATTTCTTGTAAGCATCAGAGAACTGGAAACAAAGACCAGAAGAAGAAAGAATGATGGATGTAGAACTTGCTACTACTAAAGGTAGCAGATGTGGTCATGAATCTGGATATCTTTAAATGCAGAAGATTAAAATCATATCTGTCTGTCAAGGGTTGCTATTTACAATTATGTGCCATCAGGTTGATCATTCTTAGCAACCACATATGTTTTTCCCAGGAGCTAGTTAATATGGATTAATATTCACAAATATTCCAGTATGCTTCTAAGTATGGTTGCTGTAGAATATGGAAGAAGATGTTATTTCCATGATATGGTGATTAGCCCATATTGGTTTCTGGGTGCAGAGAACAATGGTTGAAGCAACGTGATCCAACTTTATCAGTTTTGATTGTGGTTTGTGTTTGTGTCTAGGTTGATCATTCCTTTGCAACTTTTCAGAAATATGACATACTCTCTCCAAAATGTAGTTTTGTTTTCTAAAATGCATTTTAAATTCCTTCGATAATCCCTTTTTTCTCCTATTATTTAAATGAAACTTACCTCAAGTGTAGCTCCAACTGCGAGTAAAGGAAGTGAATGAAAGCTCTCCTAGCCACAATTTCTGCATGGCAATCGTTGACCACAAGTCCTTGATCATTAAGGTATTCTCCATTTAGGCATTTGGTGCCTGAAGAGAGCACAATAACCTGAGCCTGCTGAATGTCCATACCTATGGGGAAAAAAACCCAGCATACACAATCAAAAACTCATAATGGCTTTCGTGTAGCGGCAGAGATAGTTCTAAATGGCTGATTACTTGGGGATAAATAGCAATCATCATTTTCATCACATGTGTAAGGTGCAATAATGTATGATCTGTTTTAATATGAGCCACTAATTCCCACATCGAAATCAAACAGAAAGTTTAATTTTTAAATCATTAACCAGAGATGATGTATCCCATAAGGAAATAATAAAGATATTCCTGCAACCCAGATGAACAATAATCTTCCAGGGAACTTTATTTTGTTTTTATTACTGCTGTTCCCTTTTTAATGATAGAAACATACATCCTATATACTGTGAGCTTTCATTTCCTTTGGATCGGAATGACTAATAAAAAGTTACTTTTCGAGTGTTTTTTCTTTAAACAACATGTATATTTTAATGCATAAATCTCTAGTTCAACTATTGAACATGCATTTCTTTATAAAATGGGAACAGTTATCTGAGCTGTGCCCCTTGCTTTGTAATATGGCTGAAGATATCCTTGAGAATGTCCACTGCAAGTGGAATTTGCCAGTCCAGGGGAATATGAGATGCTGTGTTTCGTCCATAGTCACCCCTCTCTTTTGGGACAGTGCACTCCAGAGATATTCTGCACCAGTTGTAGTTTCCAAATAACTCTTCAAGGGAGCCTCATGTAGGGCATGTCACAATAATCCAGCTGACAAATGATGTATCTACTATACTTGAGAGCTATGGGCATTCCCAAATTCCAGGCTCTTCTGGTGAAGTAAGACTAAGAGGCCAAGGTTCAAAGACATAGCTAAGGAATAAACCATTTTCTTAGATAAAGCTACTTCACTGAGTTGTTTTTGTGAAAATAAAATTTAAGATACACATCACTGCTGCAGTTGTTGCATACATACACAGGAGCTTTATATTTAAACATTTAACAAAGTCTGGTTAGAAAAAGCATAGTATGTTTAGATGCCCTCAAGTATTAAGCTATAAATGGTTGAAAGTAATTTGCTCCTAATCTCCTTCGGCAAACAATTGCTTTGTTTTATTCTTGTAAACTAGGTGAAGGATGCTGTAGCCTAAGTAAAACCCAAGTAATTAAATAACTATTAAAAAGAATTAATCTCAGGAGACATGCTGCTTTAAAACTACACGCGCGTGCACTCACATACACGTTTTCTATTTTTATCTTGCTTCAACCCAATGTTTGTTTATTAAAGACTCACTTTCCCAAAAATAATGCTAATTAAGCCTTGGAAACAGTATTTTATCCTTATTACTGCCTTGATGCCTGTCTTATCTTTTTGGGAAAGAATTTTAAATATGTGTTCTGTAAAAATTTTTATGAAACAACTCAAGGGATGATGAGAGTGGGTGGGAGGTAGACATAAAGAAACCACTAGGCAAAATGTCAATGAATTCAAAACTGGAATGGGCTTTTAACATCGGACTGAATTCTTAGAAAAAAATCTAATCAGATCACATTGCAAGAGAATGAAAGAGACAAAACTGAGATGGGATGAAAAAACTCAGTTGTTATCTGTGAAGACATGAGCAGCATCACCTGCAAATGACCAAACATAATTTCCCCCAAATTTGTTTGGGAAAAACTAAGCACAGCAGGCTAAGAACTGTATGAGGCACGGTGATGCAGCAGTTAGAGTGCAACACTGCAGGCTACTTCTGTTGACTGCTGGCTGCCTGCAATTTGGCAGTTCAAATCTCACCAAGCTCAAGGTTGACTCAGCCTTCCATCCTTCTGAGATGGGTAAAATGAGGACCCAGATTGTTGGGGGCAATATGTTGACTCTGTAAACCACTTAGAGAGGGCTGTAAAAGCACTGTGAAGTGCTTTATAAGTCTAAGTGCTATTGTTATATGGACCTTCTTCCAGAAAAAAACTTGTTTCTTTCAAACTAATTTTAACTGTCAAGCAAAGATCATTCGTAGTGGTACTTAGCTTCTTGTGATGATGCACCTTCAGAAACACACAAAAAAACCAGCATTGTTTTTCAGCAATTCCAGAAAGGGCAGGGGAGAAACAGTCCTCTAATTTCAACAGTGCACAATACAGATCAAATATATGGCATGGCCTGTTTCATTTCCACATCTTAGCCAAATTCAATTTGCTTTATTATGTTGGAGGAAATAATGGTTGTTTGAAAAAAATATGCTCATTATAAATATTAAGCAATTATATTCCATTTTGCAGAAGGTCATGCATACGAGGAAGAGACACATGGAACTGTTTCAAGAATTAAATCAGAAATTTCAGACACTAGACAGATTTAGAGATGTACCAAAATCAGGAAGTATGGTAAGTATGGAATATATAATTTTAACTTCCACTTATGAAAGAATGCCCTATTTTTTAGAACTGTTGGGGCTGGGGACACACCATAAATTTAAGATAATATATTCAAAAAAGTGTACATTGCTTAATGTAAGTTAATAAAAATATCCAAGAAGTAGGATATTATTCAGAAAGCTCAGCTGCTAGTGATAAGGGCAGATTTAGAAAACATTGTTGAAATCTATTGCTTATCAGATACTCATAAAAATAATTTTTATAAAGACTGATGTCCCAACTATCCACTGTCCACAATTCTTCTAATATTCATAGTTCTTGTATAATACTCTGAATACTAGATTATAATTGTTCTAATGTTCACAGTTATGCTTTGGTGACATCTTGCATTAATTATGACATCTAGCATTATGAACTATAAATATAATGGTGTTTGAAAACTGTTCAGAAATTGTAGGTAGCTTAAAATTTAACTCTTAAATTGATGCTTAAAAATGTCATCTACCTCTACCAAAATTAAACAGATTTTGTTGGCTTCCAGTCAATTTCTAAGTAGAACTCAAAGAATTGGTAGTTATCTCCATATGTCATAATTATTTGAAATAGAAGTGTTCTTCCATAAAGAAACAACCATCCTTTGCATTATCATCTTTAGAAACTTTCTTAGTGTCCCTGCTTTAGAGATAGATTGATAGAATCTTCTCAGAAGTGGCATTCTAAGTTCTTTTAAATCTTTCAGGTTTTTAAAAACCCTTATTCACTTTTTAGTGATATGTTGCTTTTGCCATTTAATGTGATATAGATGATAGATAGATGGATAGATTATGTGAGAGAGAGAGAGAGGGAGGGATGGGAGAGAGAGAGAGAGAGAGAGAGAGAGAGAGAGAGATGATAGGTTATGGTATACTGACATGTGGCACTGCTTGCCACAGGATTCCTAGTTCCCACAATATAGCTTGGCAATTCAGCAATATAGCCTAATATAGCATGGCAACACAAGGTGCACAGTACGGATGCTGGCTAAAGCAGATAGATAGATCGATAGATAGATATAGGTTACATGGCCTAGACATTGGCATTTGAATGTAGATCTTTTTACCATTTATATTTTATTGTGTTTTATTAATCTATGTGAAATGTTAATGTATATATTGCTAGTCCATGTATGAGACGTGCCATACGATAGATAGATAGATAGATAGATAGATAGATAGATAGATAGATAGATAGATAGATAGATAGATAGATAGATAG
>JANHFL010008512.1:11864-41254 GCA_032468155.1 Oxyrhabdium leporinum
TCTCTCTCTCTCTCTCTCTCTCTCTCTCTCTCTCTCTCTCTCTCTCTCTCTCTCTCTCTCCCCTCTCCCTCTCCCTCCATCCCTCTCTGTTCTCTCTCTCTCTCTTCCTCCTAGAGTGACTGGCCCAGTCCCCAGCTAACTTTGTGCCTAAAGCAGGACTAGAACTCATGGTGCCCTGGTTTCCGGCCTGGTATTTAAGCAAACAGGCTCTCTCTAACAAGGATAGAAATGCCTAAAATAAGAAAAATATGTTTCCAATCTGCAAACCTCAGCTACTTGATTTCATTCATAGATCAGCATTTGACAGCTAGTGGCCGTGGCTTTTAACGGCTGTTTTTAAAACCCTCTTTACTTGTACCCTGTAAGAGGCATTGTTTTCCAACAGATAAATGTATTTCCAGATTGCAGGCCCTTTAGGCTGAAATTTAATTTTATTTCTGTCAAATGCACATACTTCAATCTTCAGCTTTTCCAGAGGTTTGCATATACCAAGGATCACCTAGCCAACTCTCTGTAGATGACAGAAAGTATCAGCTACTTCACAAAAGGTATTCTTCTATTTACAACCACAATTGGGACTGGAACCTCTATTGCTAATAAAGAAGAATATTTGTAGTTCAAAGTTGAATTGAAGGATCTGGAATTACCAGCACTGGTGTTATCTAGTTTGGGTAATGAAACATCTGCAAGAAAACAACCAAGCTCAAAGAGCACCAAGGATATCGGTAAATAGATATTCGTACGTTGAAAACTACCTATGTAAAGGCCGGTATACCTTGCCCTGACCTCAGTATTATGCCTCAGATGTTACAGGTATTTAAACAACTGCCCTATGCTGCTTCCCAAAGCTGAGCTTTCAGGATTACTCCAGCATATAGTTCTTGTAAATTCAAAGAGGATCTGCTTTCAATCTTAAGTGGGAAGAAATGTGGGATTTAAGCTATAAACTGAATAGAAATCCTCTATTGGGGTATTTTCAAATATGAGAAATGAGGACAACTGGGGAGACTTCAGAGTAATATTCTTCATACTGGATAAGTAGAATGTGTTATCCTAGGAAAAGCTTTTTAGCTCAATCTGATTTTTATTTTTTTTATTTT
This sequence comes from Oxyrhabdium leporinum, assembly GCA_032468155.1. NCBI lineage: Eukaryota > Metazoa > Chordata > Lepidosauria > Squamata > Cyclocoridae > Oxyrhabdium > Oxyrhabdium leporinum. Next base: position 12,965 of record JANHFL010008512.1, read on the forward strand.
TTCCAAAATCAAATAATCCACATAGATTATTTAATACTCCATGTTTCCTTCAAATGTGCGGGTTTTTAAAAAAAAAGAATGTACACTATGAAACTGCTATGAATATGTAAAAGAAAACAAATTTGATGTTTAGATTGTAAGGAATGACCGGGAAAGCATAATAATTCCAACCTATGAAGAAGATATTTTGTGCTATAAATGTTCTATTTTGATGTTTACGCCACAGTACTATTATAGCATCTAAGAAAAGATTATAATGGAAATGCTGACACTGTTCTGGCTGTACTATTGTTGCCAGCAGCACTGTAATGTGCGAGTGGGTTGATAATCCTTCACTGACCTTGACATGTTTCTCATCTTGAGCAATTCTGTTGTTCTTCCTGTAAAAATTTGGCAAATTGCAGTAAAAATCAACCTCGTACATCAAGACCATATTGAATACAAGTTTTGATATAGAACAGGAATCATCTGAAATACATACATATAATAGTCTTTGAAAGGGTGCCTAGCCCAGAGAATAAATGAGGTAAATTCTTCAGGAGCGAAATAAACAATGCAAATAATGCTTTGCTGTCCTCTAGTATAACATTTTAAGATCTGTTTTCAGACAGGTAGGTTAATCCCATGAGGATGCATGCCTGAAGTTGACTTTCAAAGTTGACAAACTAGTTCATATCCTTGGCAACTGCTCTGTATCTAAACTCTTAGGAAAATTGAACTGTTCTTACACATACAACGTAATTCACATTCCTGTAGGAATGTGAATATCAGCTAGCTCTGAAGATGTGTTCAGTTTCGCCTGAAGCAAGAAAGCTGACTGGGTAACTTTGAGCCAGCCACTCTCTCTCAATCCAGCTCACCTCACAGGATTGTTGTTGTGGAGAAAATAGGAGGAGGAAGGAATATTATGTATGCTTACCCAGTTGACTTATTCATAGACGTAATAAAGGTGGGATAAAAATAAATAAATAAATACATTTATTTTTCTTCAGATCTGTTTAAACTCCTGACACACCTCACCAGCTGAATCCTTCCATCATATGCTATGTTGCATACCATACAAAAGTAATGAAATGAAAGAACATAAGTAACCAGTATGTCAGAGTAGCCTTACTCAACATGATGTCTTCCCAATTTACTGAAACTATAAGAATTACAATTCAGTGCAGCCAAAGGTCACAGCAATAGCAATAGCAATAGCCATAGCACTTAGACTTATATACCACTTCACAGTGCTTCACAACCCTCTCTAAGCAGTTTTACAAAGTCAGCCTATTTTCCCCAACAATCTGGGTCCTCATCTTACCAACCTCGGAAGGATGGAAGTCTGAGTCAACCTTGAGCCAGTGAGATTCGACCTGCCAAATTGCTGGAAGTCAGCAGTAAGCAGAAGTAGCTTGCAGTATTGCACTCTAACCACTGCGCCACCACGGCTCGGTGAAGTTATCCACAAGAGGTCTTCCACGATAGGTCCATAATCTGCTTAGATACTAAGAGGGACCAGTGACATTGGGATCTGGATTTGAGGGATGTTAACATTAGTCCCTTGCCATGAATGGGTCACCCCTTCTTGGCCCTAGAGTTCTATACAAATGCTCTTCATTGCACAGAGGTGAGACCTTGTTGACCAGCCTGCCTTCCGCCTATGGTTTCAGAGAGAGCTGGAGGAGTTTCCCAAAGCTTTGACACATGGTTCTGCAGATGCCCTCATTGCGGCTTGGAATAAGCAAAGGACAGAGGCTCTAGTTGAATCATGCCCGTGTGGACTGTCACTGCATGCAAACCTAAATTTACCAAGGAACTCCAAGAGATGAAGCCACACAACAGACACCTAGAGCATTTCTGGAAGAAAAGAAAAACTGAAGACAAACAAGCACAGGTAAGTGCTGTTTTTTGGACTTACCTCTGGTGATAAGGGTAGCAAAGCATACTTCTGCAAATAACTGCCCAGTGGTCTTGTTTGTATGGGTAGGTCCTTCCTGTCAGGGTTCAATACGCCCAGCTTCAGAGTTGACACTTCCTGGGTAAGGACGAGCTGGGGGTGCCCTTGGAGGATTACTTTGAGGAACATCCTGGCATCTGTTAAACAAAGTCACCCGTCTTCACTCAAAATAGGACTCTGACCGGGCACCTTGTGTGTCCTCAGAAGGCTGCCTTTTCCATTGTAGTCCTTGCTCTATGGGATATTCTCACCCTTGAGGTCTGGCAGGCCCCACACTGTTAACCTTCCAGAAAGCACTTAAGAGCTGGCTTTTCCCCCAGTGTTGGGATAGGATGAGGTCAGCATGGGAGGAGAGTCTTGTGGGCTACACCAGGAAGAGGTAGTTGTGACATGAGATCTGCTGGTTTTGTTTGTCTGTTTGTTTTTACTTTTATTGCTGTATAGATTGCTTTATTCCTGGATTGATCCTCTGCCATCCAGAGTTTGATTTTAAAATGGGCAGTTATAAATATGTTTTAAATAAATATATAAATAATCCCAAAACTACATAAATATTCTTTATCAAACCTGCCAAGCACAGGATTGCCATTTTTTAAAACCACCTAAACAATTTCAAAAGATAGATCTAGCATTTATCTTATATATTTTTCTTTTACTGTTTTTTTAATATCTTTTATAAGTTGTCCTGTTACTAGGCAAATACAATTCATTAATTTGATATTTAGGGCAAATATTTATTTTTATACTGAAAACAGGTTTTCATCTCTTCATTTATGAACATTGACTGATTGATTATGTGCCATCAAGCTGATGTCAACTCTTGGCAACCACAATGATAAATTTTCTTTAGTTTTATTATTAGAGCCATAAATGTAGACCAAATTGTTCTTGTCTTTTTTTTTGGGGGGGAGGGGGGGCAAGTTAACAAACCTGGTCATAATTCATGGCCCATTTTATGTTTTTTTTCCAAACTGCTTTAAACTTTTAGCAAGTTATGGTTAAACACTCCATGGACAATATGACAAGAGGATGGACTTTGGCCATAGGAAATCATCACTGTCTTGTTGTCTCTCTCCATCAAATCAAATTTTAACCCTCTATCCTTTATACTTTTCCTTGCTCTGTTCTGCATCAGACAGGCCTGTTGCAGATGTAATCAAGCCAGGAAGGGTTTCCATGACAACCCTTTCTGCAGATGGTCTGATCATAACAGAATTCCCACCCCCCCTTTTATTGAAGAAATCCAGGCAGCTAATGAAATAGGGTTAGTGTAGTATCTCAAAAGGAAGTATAAAGTTAGGCTCTGAAGTCTGCTGTGAAAATGAGAGAGAAAGAAGCCAGGTGTAGGTTAGCTGTGACACACCTTGATTAATTTGGGTCTATAGCTAACATAGGTTACTTTTTTAATCTAATATACCCATCACAAGAACACACCGGATCGCCCTTCTGCTTGAAGATAATGATAGCTTCTGGAAATGCTTGCACATTAAAAATGTAGTTTGAGACAAGTTTTAATTAAAATATATATATAAGAAAAAAGAATGTGAAAGAAAGATAGAAAAAAGAGATGGCAAGATTTGCAATATCTTGAAACCAAGAGTATATTAGTTGCCCTTTCCATTATGAAATATTTTCTCCAAACCATGTCATTTTCCCCCCGGATCTACATATATAAGTTCAAGAACAATACAACATCCTATGCAATCTAGTTTGGAAGAAAATTATATTACTGTATAATTTAATTTAATTCAAATGTAATTTAAGAAAATATAGATGCTGTATTTTTTTTAAAAAAATATTATATTATTTCATATATACACAGAACTTTACAGAGTTCAGGTATGACTGATCCCAATCCCTTGAGACTTGTAAACTAAGATCAATGAGTTAAAGCAAAAGATGATGCAACTAAGGTGATTAAAGGCCCAGAGACTAAAACATATGAAGAATGGCTGCAGGATTTGGGTTTCACTAGTCAAAAGAAAAAAAGAATTAGGGGTGACATGATGGCAGTATTCCAGTATTTCAAAGGCTGCCACAAAGACGATGGGGTCAATTTATTTTCCAAAGCACCTGAAGGCAAAACAAGAAACAGTGGATGGAAACTCATTGAGGAGAGAAGCAACCTGGAACTAAGGAGAAACTTCCTAACAGGGAGGACAACTAACCAGTGGAACAGCTTTGCTTTCAGAAATTGTGGGCACTCCACCACTGGAGGTTTTTAAGAAGAGACTAGACAGCCACTTATCTGAAATAGTATAGGTTCTCCTGCTTGAGCAGAGGGCTGGACTAGAAGACCTCCAAGGTCCCTTCCAGCTCTATTCTGTTCTATGATAAACAGGTGAAGGATTTGAAATTATTGTAATGACACATATTTTGCCTTAATCAAAATAATATAAGTATTACTATACACTTAGGACTGTAGCTTGTGGATGAAGAAACACAGCTGGCATCAGAAGACTCAATAAAAATAACTTCTGAAAGGATGCTTAACATTTTAAAATATGGTAAATAGGGAAGAATTAAATTTTCCATTCCAATATCTTTGATGCAGTTAATCAGCCTTCTCCCCTGCAATTACTATTAACATTAAAAAGAATACTTCATTCGTATGTGTTTAATATGGCCTTGAGAATACAAGCTTAGGCAGACCCAAGAGGCAGAAGTCCCCAGTGGATTTACTTTTAAACAAAATAAGCATGCATTAATTTGAACTGCAAGGCCACACTTTTATGCTCAGTTAATTTCCAAATAAAATATACACAAAACCTGGCTCCATATTAGTATGTGTTATTGAATGTTTCTTAAATTAAGTAACACTTTCTCTGCTTTCATTCAAGAAAAATGTTCTAGAAAAAAAAGTGGTTATAAAATGATTTCATCGAAGCATGATCCTTGAAGGGAAATGTGAATACAAACTTTTCATCCTTCTGCCTCAGAGCATGGATATCCCTGTCTTCATATGAGCTCTAAAGCTGCTTGAAGGAAACCAGGGTAGGCCAAAGCCAATGGTGAGCAAAGTCACACATAAATGTTACAAACATGTTTTTAAGTGTAATATCTGATGTAAAAAATAGGGCCATGCAACTTCAAAGAAGTGGTTCAAAGGAAGAGGGTTGAATGAAGTACCCCTCTGGAGCAACTTAATGAAGCAAGAGTAGTTCTTTGCTTCTAAGACTAAACTGAAGTATCCATCTGGCTTTCCTTGGTTTTCTTTGGAAGACCACAGAGACCTCTCCCTTGAAGCTTCTGCTTGTGGGAGATGGCTTATAGGAACCTTCTCCTGCAGCATTGGCTGTGATATCTTCTCTGCCAGGCAATTCCACAGTGAGCTTTTGAAGAATGCGTGTGTGCAAGGGAAATGGTTAGGCTGTAGCTTTCTTGGAGTACATCAAGGAATCTCCAATGCTTGGGGGGGTCAAAAGGAATCTTCCAACATGGAGAGGATGCAACCTCCCTGAAGTTCTCTCAGGATATACCAAAAGTTTTCCTAGTTTGGAATTTCACAATGTGAAGGGTGAAGGATAGGTAGCTATAGCACACAATGCAAGTAATAATACTATGCATGCTGGGAATCGGAAGGCCGAAATCCATCTGGAAGGGTTACGATTAATCCTGTGTCTGGAATCTGACCTTAGTCCTTGCACTGTGTATCTTCTGAATGTGTTTTACAGAGATAAAATTCAGCACGTTATAACTTGATTCCTCCTTTGTAGATCAAACTTTGCCTTTCCAACATTCTAATAGATGTTTGCACACTTGAAAAAAAAAAAAAGCTATTTTGTTGACAATCGGCATTTCATTGATGGTCATAAAGATGTTTTCCCTAAATGATAATTACCAAGAAGGTTCAACCATCAGGCAAAGGGGGGGGGGGAAGAGGGTTTATTTTGTTTCTGATATTCATTGAAAAATATTATTTGAAACATCTGGTAGGGAGCAAACTTTTATTAACCGGCATACTGCATTTGTTTCAGACTGTGTTGGCTTTGAAAACTATTAGCAGGACAAAAAAACTGATCTTCCAGACAGTTCAGCTGGAGATCTAAGGCCACTTTCATAACTGACATGGAGGTCATCTTAAAAGTGTGTTTTTCACTTGATAATCAGATACTAGGTCTCAGTGGGAAGAAAATGGCAAACATCTGGCTATATGGAAGATTTCAACAATAATCTATGCATTAGGAAAAAAGATAAAGAAGGGTCAAACCATAGCTTTGGTTGCAGGCTATGATATGCAATGTCAAAAATGGAGATTTTTAATTCCCTCCCTGGCTTAGAAAAAAAATAGAACATTGTATAACCACATGAAAAGCCATGAAAACCACATGAAAAGCCATGAAAAGCTAGCCATGAAAAGCATATATGTATTATTATTTTTCTGATGATGAAACAATGCAGTTATCCAGCCAATGATGATCAGGCTCTGCTTTGCCTATGTATTGATTGCAGCAGAGATATAAAATGTCCAACATACCTTGGAAGATCCTTCCTACTTACAAGAACATTTAGTATTCTGTGATAAATTTAGATCAGCACTCCAATCATTATCAGCTCAGGGCTTCCAAGCCTGCAAATGATACAGGATTGCCCACAGTGTGCATGAAGGTGGCCAGCCTGGAGTATTTTTTGCCCTGGCTTCCAAATCTTCCAGGCTGCATAACTTGATTTGCAAACTGCAAGGAATCCTGCCAAGTCCATTTCTCTGAAGGACTTGCCAGCAGCTTTTGTCAAGCCTTTAAAAAGCATCCCTGGCCTCAAATTGCCAGCCACTCCCTCTGTATTGCTTGCCAATGCAGTTTGTCTTATTATTGAGGGAGAAGATTGAGAAGAGCCCTTTTCTGCAACACTGGTCCATTTAGGCCACCTGACTTGCTTGCTCAAGGTGAATCGGATCATCTCTTTCCCCTGGCCTAGAGAGGCACCTCACCTCCTTGGCACAAATTGTTTTGTCAAAATGGGACTAAATAGGATGGCCCTCTGTTATTAGAACAGGCACTTTGCTTTAGTAAAATAAACAGCCAAGGATTATCACTGGCATCTCAGGATGTGAGAAATGTTATTATAAGGAAGAAGAAGCAATGTTTTATTCTCACCAGCAAACCATGGTTGACAAGATGCTTTTCGGTTTTATTCAATGGCAGACATCCATTTCTTGGAAGAAATGAGTAAACAACAATGATGTTTGGTCAACATAGCACTGCAAAATTGCTTCTTAAAATTGAAGATGTGAGCGTGTGTTTACACAGAAAAGGCAGGATATATGTTATGTGGAAAATCTATCACAATTACTGGATATAAACGTCAATGTCTTTGCATAAGTTTAATTTTAATAGGAGATTGGTGTGGATATACTAGTTTTTTAGTCTGAAAGGACTTGGCAAATGAAAATCAGTTTATAAAGACAAGTCAAGAAGGTTAATTCTTTTAGGCAGTTCAGTTTTTATTAACAGAAAATCCTCTTTTTTTTGTATGGATTTCTAAATAATTAAAGCATCTAGCTCAATACATAAAATATTTAGAAATCTATTCCAATTGCCGTAATTCAAGAAACAATTGCTCAAGGCCTTTAATTATGTTGGAGATGGTTTTAATGTTCTCGATGTGTAAATCTAAAAATAAAGAGTTTATTTATTTATTTTTAAAAAAGGCCAGAAAGTTCCCAGTAGGAATGAATTTTAGATAATCTTAAGCCAGAACAGAATTTATTTCATGTGCCACCTGAGGCTTTCTTTGTGATCTTCATGGAAAATATAGGAATATATAAACATGCTTATGTTAAACTTCATTATGCTTTTTAAGATAGCATTAATCCTAATTGTAGTTTAAGTTTTAAACCTTTTATGGCCATTATAAATGTCTATGAAATTCACCCAATGCAATTCACCCAGTGAAATATTTTGAACATTTAAAATGTTTTACATAAACATTAAATTGTACATAATTTAATCCAAAACTGATGTACATGGGAAATCTGATGTTTTGTACCTCTGGGATTATTGTTGTTGTTGTTGCATGGAAGTCTGCTAATTTGTAGGCTTGTAGGGCCTCCTTCCTACAAGCAAAAAAGTCTGGTTCTTTTTCATCAAATGAAGATAATTACAGTATCTGTGAAGGGCTCAAAACCTGAAAAAAATATCCCTGAAGCAATACTATGCTATCTTGCTTCTTCTAATACTAGAAAATTAGAAAATAAAAGTAAAGTTTTCCTTGTTCAGTCATGGCTGAATCTAGAGGGCAGTGCTTATCTCTGTTTCCTATTCAGAGGGGCGGGTGTTGTCCCCAAAATGCTTCTGTGATCATGTGGCTGGCAGGACTATACACTGAGGTGCATGGAATGCTGTTATCTTCCTACCAAAGTGGTACCTATTTATCTAGTTGCATTTGCATGCTTTCGAACTGTTAGGTTGTCAGGTGCTGGAGCAAGAATGGGAGCTCCTTGGGTCTTGAACAGGGGTGGGCTGCTGCATGGTCGCAGAGGTTCGGGCGAACCTCTTGCTCTGAGTTCTGGTTATCCCTAAATAACTCACCTTTCCCCTGCCCACCTTGCCCAGGTGAGTTCCCCACCGCCCCTGCTGTACTCACCAGAGCTGCTTTAATCCATCAGCTGCCTCCCTGTAGCTTCGTTTCACCCCCAAAGCGTACGCGACCAGCAAACCACTTGCCAAAGCAAGTGCAGCCCACCTCTGGTCTTGAACTGCCAACCTTCCAATCGACAAGAGTAGATAGTTCCTTTTGTCCAAAGGCCTTTTTTTCTTTATTAAAAATCAAGGGCTGCAGGGAGCATGGCAATGATACAAGTTACTTCACTAAAAATCAAATAATTATCATATTATTATTTTTTTAAATGATGATTTGCCACAAACCTGATATCATCTTTGGAGACTTGGGGGCATCAACATTTCTCAAGAAGAGAAATATAAAGCATAGTAGTGCACTACTCAAAATATATTTAGAACTGTTGCAAGTAACAGTTTGTGATAATAGCAAATAGTGAGAACTAAGACAGATCTTTCTCCCAAAGGGTTTATAGGGGGGGTCTTGTTAGAACAGTGGCTCCCAACCTTTTGAGCACCCAGGATTGGTCTTGTGGAGAAGGGTTTTTCCACGGACCAGAGGGGGTGTGGGTTTTTTCCTGCTGCCTGCATCCCATGGATGAGGCTTCACTTCTTTGCATGGCCCGGTTGCTGGCATGCTGCAGACCAGTGTCGGTCCGTGGCTGGCTGAAGAATTCAAAGAATTAAAGTTCACAAGTCTTAAAATTGCCAAGTTTGGAGACCCCTTATGCTAAAGAAACAGAAGGAACTAAACTGAGAACTAGGAAAGATATAAAGTTGTAGTCAGAGGCGTGCAGACATACAGCAACATGGAGGGAGAAAGAAGAGCAGAAGTTTAGTATACTAGGAAATAGGATGAAAGTTTAGCCCAGAAAGGGGCGGTGGAAGGAAATAGGAGAGACAAAACTTTTAAGCAAGGAAGAAAGATGACTGGGAGGTAAAAGGAGGAACTATAAGGGGTTTTTCCCTCCCACTTTGCAGCACTCTTTCCTGCTGGAATTCTACTCCCTGTAGCTAGCTGGGAGAGAGAAGAGCCTCGTGGCGTGTAAAAGATGCTGCAGACGAGTTGCCGATTTAGCCAATAGAGAACAGCAATTAAACTGCCTGAGGGAAGAATCCACACTTAACAGGCTGAGATGACAGGAAGCCAAATAGGCCAGATGGGATGAGATCCAAGCCAGAAGGGGAGGATTAAATGGCTACAAAGGAGTGAGTGAGAACTACTGTGTGAATCATCAGAGACAATGGTCGCTATGATTATATTTTGCAAAGTGGGGCTGGGGATAGGTTTATTTAGGCACGAACTGTGCTTTCCAAATGTACCGAACCTTTAAGGAGAATGTTGTCTTTTCTGTTTGAGAAAGCACAGTTAGCTCTAAGCAAGTCTCTCTTTGGGACACAAGGAGATTCATCCCATTGATTCAATAGTTTAGTGTTGCTTTAGTGCCCCATGTGACACTGTCTCAATATCTGTTTGGTTATTGTTTATATAATGTAAGTAATAAAGTTATTTTTGTCTGATCATAACTAGACTTTTTTTTTTCCTTACTGGATTTGCATGGAGGGAAGAGAGAAATCACTCTTATTTTGAAAGCCACCTACTAATAAGCATGCTTATTTAAAGCTAATTGGATATGAACTGCCGGGATCCTGCTTAGGAACACCGTAGGGAGGAGTTCCTTGAAGGTTGGACTAACTCTTGTTTAACAGCAGGAACTACATCATTCATATCATCAGAACAACCAAAATGTAGTTCATCCAAGAGGAGGTTTTAAGGAGAAGATTAATTAGGTGTCACAAAGCTGGTTCAAACTCCTAGTGACCGCACGATGATGTACCTCTAATCTGGTTCTTCAAATCTTCTAGCAGTGCACCCTTTGCTCCTGTAACTGAGTCCATGCCCCCTGTTGCCAGTCTTCCTTTTCTCTTCCCTTCTACATTTCCCACCATTAGAGTCTTCTCCAGAGAGCTTAAAAGTTTGCATATGCATTCAAAGTGTGATCGTTTCAATCAGCTCATCTGAGTAGATTTGTTCAAAGATCCATTTGTTTGTTTTCTTGGCGTTTCACAGTATTCTCAGGAGTCTTCTTCAACACCCGCAGTTCAAAAGCATCAATATTCTTCCTATCCTGCTTCTTCAAAATCCAACTTTTGCTTTCATAGAGTGTCAAACACCATGGCTTACGTATGATTCTGATCTTTGTAGATATGGATACATCATGACATCTGAATAACTTTTCCAAGGCCTACATGGCTATTCTATAAAATATTAGTCTGAGTGGTTTACAAGATTGCAAACATAAAGTTACCCAAAGTTAAACTGTTAACTCACCATCAATAGTATTTCTTGACTGCTAATTCCCTTACTATTGATATTTGATCCTAAAAGGCAGAAACTATCTCACTGCTCAATATCTTCATTGCCAATATTAAGGCTACTGCCTATTGTCATTAGTTTGGACTTTATATTTAATCTTATCACAATTTTTTCACCATGCTCCTTGACTTTTATTACTCAAGCTTTTCGTGTTTGTCTATCAAAGAAATATATTCACCATACTACAGGTTATTGATGTTTCCTCCTCTAATTTTAAAGCCATGCTCATCTTTTTCCAGTCTGGATTCCCTTAGTATATACTCAGCATATAAACTGAATAAATAAGGGAGAGTATACAGCCTTGTCTCAATCCTTTGCAAAACTGAGCCTGCTGTTTTATCATCTTCTGTGTGTATCGTGGTTTCCTAATGTGTGTGTGTGTGTATGTAGGTTTCACATGAGGATAATGAGAAGTTCTGGGATTCCCATTTTCTAAACATATTCCACAGGTTAACATGATTGACACAATCAGAAATCTTCCTATATCCATGAAGCACATACTACTTATTTTGATATTCTTTAGCTTTCCCAAATATCCAGCATGCATCAACAATAATGTCTCTTGTCCCATGGACTTTTTTGAAGTCAGCTTGAACAACTCTAAGCATTAAGGTGACTAAACAGAAATACAAACAAAAGGTAGAGAAGCATCTGGCAGATGATAACTCAAGACAGGTGTGGCAGGGGCTACAACATCTAACCAACTATAAGGACAATACAATGAGAACAGCCAACGCTGATGCCCTGCTGGTGGAGGAGCTGAATAGCTTCTTTGCCCGCTTTGAGGTGAAAAGACCTGTCTCCGTGGCTCTGGCCCAAAGGCCCTCTAACCTCCAGCCACTCACCCTGCATGAACGAACATCAAGTGAGAGCTGTGCTGAAGGCCGTAAATCCCAACAAAGCTGCAGGTCCAGACAGGGTGCTGGGGAAAATGGTAGAAACCTATGCTGACCAATTAACAGGGGTCCTGACAAGGATCTTTAACAATTCCCTGCAATCGGCTAGGGTCCCATCATACTTGAAAGCAGCCACAATGATCCCAGTTCCGAAGAAAGCAGCTATAAACAGCCAGAATGACTACAGACCCATTGCACTGACGTCTGTAGTGATGAAGTGCTTTGAGATACTGGTCCTACAACACCTCAGGTCCTGCCCTCCACCAAATTTCGATCAACACCAGTTTGCTTATAGAAGCAACAGGTCGACAGGGGATGCCATCGCTACTGCTCTACATATTGCACCCAGACACCTTGAGAAATCTGGAAGTTAGGTCAGAATGCTTTTTATTGACTATAACTCGGCCTTTAATGCCATCTTACCAGGCATTCTCATTGAAAAGCCGACCGACCTCAATTTCCCTCCCCTCACTTGTGACTGGATCAAAGACTTCCTGACAGATCATCCACAAACAGTAAGGGCTGGGTCCTTAACATCTTCCACTCTGAAGCTCAGCCCAGGCTCCCCTCAGGGCTGTGTGCTCAGCCCCTACCTGTACTCGCTGTATACACATGGCTGCATATCCTCTGATCCTTCCAACATCATAATAAAGTTTACAGATGACACAACGGTACTGGGTCTTATAACTGGAGGGGACGAATCAGCATACAGGGAAGAAGTCCAGAAGCTATCCACATGGTGTTCAAAAGACAACCAACATCTAAACTCTAGCAAGACAAAGGAGATGGTGCTGGATTTCTGGAAGCAAAGAGAGGAACCTGCCCCACTGTATATCAAGGGAGGGGGGCGTGTGGAGAGGGTTTCCTCTTTTATATTCGTGGGAGTGCTCATTAGTCAAGATCTCACCTGGAAAAACAACACATCCCTGATGGTTAGTAAGGCTCAACAGAGACTTCATTTCCTTAGACTCCTGCAGAAAAATCAGGTGGAACAATGGCTGATGACTTCTTTCCATCGGTCCACGGTAGAAATTGTCCTCACATACTGTATAACAGTATGGTATGCTGGTTTAACAGCTGTGGACAGGAAGACACTACAGAGAGTGATTAATTTGGCACAAGAAACCATTGGTTTCCCCTTAACACCGCTGGATGACATCGCCAGGTCTCACTGTGTCAACAAAGTAAGGAAGATACTTAGGGATGATTCACACCCTAGCCAGTGTCTCTTTTCACTTTTACCATCGGGCAGAAGACACAGAAGTATAGCCAGCTGGACAAACAATTTAAAAACAGCTTCTACCGGTCAGCTGTCAGACTCCTAAACACAATATAGCACCACAAACAGATTCATATGATGAATTTCACTGGTGTCAGTGTAGTGTGTAATATGTATATACCATGATATAAGATCATACATCAGAGTAATATACATGTTGCACAGAATATGACATACATATGGAAACATAGGACTAGTGTTTTTTTCCCCTAACTACTTGTATATGGATTATTCTTTATATTATTCATCTTGTCTTGTATTCTTGTATGGACTGCACCAGTAGAGGCTAAACCAATTTCATTGTATACATGATGTGCAATGACAATAAAGGCTTTGAACTGGTATTTCTTTTTCAACTGGAGCTCTGAACTGTATTTGAATGATGCTAAGCATTACTTTGCTAGCATGTGAAATCAAGGATATTTCATAATATTTTGTTTGTTCCCTTAAATCTCCTTTATTTTTTTGTATTGGAATGTAGTTTTTAGTATTGGAATGTAGTTTGACCTCTTCCAGTATGTTGGCCACTGTATCATTTTCCAGATTTGCTGGCACACTATAGCTAGGCTCAAACCTTTACAGATTCTTCTTTTGTTGTTTGCTATATTTCTGTGGACATCCCAACAATTATCGGTAATTGGTAATGACCAAAGAGCTGATCTAACGTCCTCATCTTATACTAGAGGTTCTTGCAAATATAGAATATCTTCTAAGGTACCTTTGATGTTGACATTTCTATCGTATTCTATTTCAATATACTTCTTCCATCTTTGTTTGATCTTTGAATCAATTGTTACCTGTTCTTTAGCAGACAAATTTGAGTTTGGAACTTCCATCTAAGTTCAGAGATCTTTTGAAAGACTTTGTTTGGTTTTCTATGTCTGCTTCTATCTTCAGTGTCTTTACAGATGTTGTAATTCTGCCTCTTGTCTTTTCTCTGGTCTCTGAAACTCTTAGTTAAATTCTTTCCTGAGATTTTTGTCTTTCTTGTCTTTGGATTATTTTCTTTTCTTAGCAATTTCCACAAGTTATTCTGACATCCAATTTGCTTTCTTCTGTTTCTTTAACTTGGCAGATTCTTTCACATTCATCCATAAAGAAAATAATGGAAGTTGTCTTTTAAACTTCATGAAGATTTAGATTAGTTTTATGGTGAACAGCTGAAAAATGAATAAGCTTTTTTTTTTTTTTGCTAATTTCTTATCTCCAAATATGTGGATGAAAGCTAGAAAAATCAATCACAGTCAGTCTTAGGTGAAAGCCTTTAAGAATCTAATAGAAACACTCAAAATCTCCCCAAATCACTCATTATTCAAAAAGTAAAGCATTTAAGCAAAAATTACTTTGTTACTTCAGGCATTCAGCAATAACTTTTTCTATCTGTGGGTTTCTGACTAAGGACTGAAATCTAGGTCTGTTAAGATGCTCAAGGTGTAACGTTATTAGAGGACTCACGTCTGGTTGGAAATATATTTGTAGCTCAAATGTGTGTCCTCAAACTTAAACAAATTTAACTGGACTTAACTGAATTGAACATCAACAGTAACCAGGTGCTTTATGGATGTTTTGGACTGCACACATGACTAATGGGGCAACAAATAGTGTGGGAACTGTCACCTTAAACATTAAGAGACCATCACGTTGCCTCTGCCTGAAATACTTTATGGTCAGTCCTTGTCAGTCAATAGGAGTGCTGATTTACCACCAGCTTATCAGGTACTTAGGAGCCAAGGACTTGGCATCACAGGGAAACAACAGCCAATCGCTGGTCATCAACACACTAATCAACCAATAGGAAGGCACCACATAAATATGGCACATAGAATAGCCCAAAGCACATAATCCAGTAGAGAGAAGTTCCTTGAGGATGGGCTCCTGCACGAGTCTGAAAACTCAGAAGACTAAACCTCTGGTCCTGGTGACTGGCCCAGATTGGATCTAGAAGCTTCATAAAAAAAAAATGTAGGAACATAAAAATAACTTTGCTGAATCAACTCAGGGTCCGTAAACCAGTATTTTCTTTCTCAAAATGGCCAACTAGATGATGGAGACACACCTTTCCCACCTTGAGGTAATACTGATCTTCCACAAACTTGCCGAAAAAACTGCCCAGTTTAACTTTTTTTAAAAAGTTATAATATTATAATACTGCCATACTAGCACATTGGAGGTTGTGCTATGTGAGCTCCTACATTAAAGAGGACTGGATGCTCTTTGAAGGCATTGTTCAGGCGGTCGTATCAGATTTTAAGATTAAGAACTAACAGAAAAGGGACCAGGACTTTGGAAATTGCTCATTAAAGGTCCCCGGGCAGATCTCAGTAATCTCTCTCTTTCCTGTATTTCTCTGAAATTTGGATCTTTTTTTGTGTGTGACTATATAATGCAAGTGTAGTTCTTTCTTTCTTTGATTTTCTTTTAGTCAGACATTTCTTCTTTTTGAGGATGCCTGCAGGATATTGGTTTTGCTTTTCTTCTTTCAGGAGAGAGACAGAACTGGCTGCCCCAGTGAATACTTTCTGCTGAGCCATCATTTCTCCCGTGAGCTTTAATTCAAAATCAAGATGACCAAAAGGCAATACTGGCCGATTAAGAAACCTTTCCACTTTTTAAAAAAATTTTCCATGATAAAAGTGAGTTAGTAAGAGAAGTACTACTCAGGGACTACTGGCTATTTCAGCTCTGAAGTCTAGCGGAAAAGGTTAACATTTTCAAAAGCTCCAAATCAACATTACCAAAGGCCAACGTATGAGAGATGACCTCTCTTTCAGGCAACTGATGCTCTTTGGTTTCATTCATACAGTATTGAACATGCACCGAAATTCATTTAAAATGCAGTGTATGTTTTAAATTTTATTTTACCAGCACATAGCTAAGCAAAGAAACTGTAGGGAGATCGGTTTAAATAAAAAAAAGGGAAAAGACAGCTTCTTCTCATCTTGGAACTATGGTTAGTTTTTGTAGCAAATTCATGACCAATGTAAACATTTTGACAGGAAAAGGTCTTGGTAGCAACTGACAGCGGAAAGCTATCCAAGAGTCAGTGTAGTATGACTCACAACATAAGACACAATTTTCTTTGCATAGAAGCAAAATTGAAATGATGACAAGAGATCAGAAAAAAGCTATTCCGCTCTGAAATTGCAGCCTGACCTTGTCTTTCAGTGGGAGTCTTTCCAAAAGTTAAATTTGATAGTGCAAGGAAGTTCCATATATCTTAGGTCTGTAAACTGACAAGAACAATTCCATGGGTTCCCATTGTATCTTATTTCCTTGTTTCCCCCTCAGCTAAGTATTCAGCAAAATACCGTGTTCCCATGCAGCGTGATCCTTCTGGCAGAATCCATTTTGAACGACTTTTTGCAGACAGCTTGTGCTGACATCCTGTCTTTATCAGTTGGCTACCACTGGTGGACTTCTCTGGAGGGTGTGTGTGGCAGATGGTGATTTTGATTAGCTAGAATGAGTCTGAGTTAGCATTAGGCCAGGATCCTGGGAAAAGTGAATGCTGCCCATTACTGCTTCTGTTTCCAGATTGGTCCTTAGATAGGTTGGTCCTTCGATACTTGCTAGAAAAGGTATCAAAGATATCAAAGTCAGTGAATCCTGTGAAAGACTGTGAAAGGCTGTGGCCTTGGAAGCTTGTTTGAGTGCCAGGCTGAAATGAAAGGAACGTGAGACAAGCTTAGGGCCAATTCACACATTGCATTTTGTAGAATTAGAATGTAACAAAAGGTAGAAAGAGCCTGGAAGGAAAGTAGGAGTGACCTGTATTTCAGAGGCCATTGGCTGCCCTTAACTTAACTGAGGAGATAAGGGCTACAATGGATGGGATAGTTATACACACTATAAAGGCTGAGACAGATGGCATTTTCTCTGATTTCATAGACTGGGCATTGGTTTTGTTTTTAAGCACGGTAAACCTGCTTTAGATTTAGCTCCATAGTTTCATGATTGCAAATTGCAGAGAATGGCAATCTCATTTCTCAGCAACAAGAATTGGAGGATGCTCTTAGGGCCCTCCCAAAAATTGTTCAGGAGCCAAACGAGTTATGGAATTGTATATTGACCACCACTGGGATAAAGAAATAAATAATTATCAATCTGTTGGACTTAAAATCTAGGACTTGTGGAGATTGTGCAGGCATAGCAAGAGAAAATGGAGATATACTTTAATGACGCTAATGATGTAAACTACTGGTAGGTAACCTTTTCGCACTTTAACTCAGTGCAAAAAGCTTTAGGTGATATTGTGGTGATGCAATGGTATCATCAAGGCAGATGGCATGGGGCTGAAATGTTGTGGGAGAGGGACTGCAATCATATTTGTATTAAGCCTATGAGAGGTTAGTTAGCACACTTACTTTCATTTTTATTAATCCACCTGCAAAACATTATGCTGTTAGACATTTGTCAGCCAATTACAGTGATACAAATTGGGGAGAGGTCTATCTGGCACGCTTGGCAGAGAGCTCTGTTATCGCTAGTGATCCACCATGCCATCTCTGGCCTTAATGTACTGCGGATAATCAAGTTAAAGTCTTCTGATGGGCTTTAAAAACCTGCCTCTTGATTTTATTAGTGGAAATAGGAGATAGGGTCGAGTGTGGGGTGGGAGTAACCAAAATAGTTTTTAGATACGTCCAAGCATTATATATCTAGGAGAAGTTATTGTAAGAAAAAGAATAAGAACAAAGAAAAGGCCAGCATGTGGAGCTGTAACCAGTTCCCTGCTGAGACATCTTATTTCCTATATATATATCAGTATTCATCCCAGAGGCTAAGAGAGTTTTTTCCCCCTGAAGGTTATTTGCTTTGCTTCTGGGGAATTTCTCCAGATAACAAGCCTACTGTAAATTGGTCTGCAAAAATCAGGCAAACACCAAAGCGCCATCTAGTGGTTATATGGATTTTCCCAACTCAGATAAGGAAAGCCTATTATGCTGAGGAATCCCTGATTTGCCCAGAGCTTTTCTGCCCCCCCCCCCCCGCCTTTGAGGTTAGTGCTGCTGTCCTTATGTTTAAAGATGAAATTGCAACATTTTGCCTTGAATGCCCCAAATATATGATAGTGCCCTGAGCATTTTACAAAACTAACAAGCTGGTGCTGTCTTTGTCAAACTGTCTGCTGTCTCTTAGTTTCTGTAACTAACTGGAACATCCAAGGCTCTAATGAATGCTCCGCAGCTTTGGTAGCTTTGTAAAAATGTTCAAGGCAATATCCGATGTGACCTCGGCTGCATCTGTACCCGCTGCACAAGAGCAAGGCTACTGTGAAACTTTCCACTATGTGCCACATTTGGCCTACACAGCATCAGACCTCATCTGAATATACACTGAAGCAACATAACATAAACACACATGCATGCACAGACACAGTTATAAGACAGTGAAACCACGGATGAATTATGAAAATGTGTGCCTGTTGGAATTCATTGTTGGAATGTATTTTTATGCAACAACTACAGTAGCATTCAGCCAGTTGATGGCAGTGTTTACAATGCTGTATCTATGGTATATACTCTACGATCTTTTGTTCTAAATAGAGTTTCCCATTTCCTGTTACAGTTATATAATTAAGCAGTAAAGCACATGGTGACTGTACACTTTGTTTGCTCTGTGGTGCTATATAATGTATATAAATAGAATTTCTAACAGTGCTCATTATTCATATTTGTTAAATTTGGAGATTAGGTTGTCATGGTGATTTACATCCTTTATGTGATGTCATAATGTTTATCTCCTTTTATAACATTTGCCTGGTATTTGCGAAGATGAGGTAACTGATGTAGATGATGTCATTTGGTCAGTTGCACCATTACTTCATTACTGATCTGTTGTAACTTGCCAGAGAGTTAATCAGATAGTTGTTTCCTGATGTTTCTTGGATGTTTCCAGTTTCTAATTCAGTTCCACAGGTTAAAATCTGGCTTGGTTTCTAGATAATTTGAAAACCTTTGGTGGAAGGTCCATATAGAGCATGGGTGTCAAACTCGCTGCGTCACGTTGCCGTCACAAGACATATTGTGATGTTTTTTCCCTTCATGGTGCTGGGGTGGGTGTGGGCCGCCAGTTTTACACCCCTGATAGAGAGTCATAGAAGCCAGGATTGGGAGGAAACCTGGAGGTCTTCTAGTCAAATCACTACTAAAGGGAGGAGAACTTACACCCTCCTGGACAAATGGTTGTCTAATCTTTTCTTGAAAACCTCCACAACTCTGGGAGGCTAGCTGATCTTTTGATTAATTGCTGTCATTATCAGGAAATTTATCTTCAGTTATAGGTTCTCTCCTTGATTAGTTTCCATCCATTGCTTGTTGTCCTGCCCTCAAGTGCTTCGGAGGATAAGCCGACCCCCTTTTCTCTGTGATAGCCCCTCAAATACTGGAAGACAATTATCAAGTCACCCCTAATCCTTCTCTTTGATAGGCTAGACATACCTTGCTGCCGTAGCCATTCATCATACAATTTAGCCTTCAGACTAAATTATCATCCTTGTTGCCCATCTCTACAGCCTTTCTAGGGTCTCAGCATATTTTTTTTTGGTATTATGGTGACCAGAATTGGATGCGGTACACAAAGTGTATATATACTTTTCTCCTTGATCTTTTAGCATAGCAAACTTACTATTTCAGTCCACCTTTTTTTAAACCCTCTTCTTTAAAAGAAAAAGGGAAAGGAAAGGAAAGATAAAGAATGTATGTGCCCATTTAGAGTATATTGCATAGAAGTTTCAATGAAGGACTATATTTCTAATTACCCATATGTATTCAAAAGAACACTCTAGGATAACTGACCTTATTCTGTTTCAGTAGGGTTTTCTTTGCTTTACATTTTAAGCCACTTAATTAAATAAGTTTGATGCAAATAGATTCAAGCTATGGCCATGTAATTAGCAAATATGTAATATTGTGGAAATGTTCTGTAGTTACAGACACATAAGCACAGAGACTAGGCCGCAGCACAAAAGCTAGGCTGCACATTAGGTGATTTATAGTAGCTGACAATAAATTCAAGAGGACTTTTGATGATCTTGAGCAGTGAAAAGATCATATCATCTTGTCTGGTGTACTTTTACTCCTGAGAATTAAAAATAGTCCAGCAGACATTTGGAAATGTTGCTGGAAGAAAAAAAAATGTGTCTGGACTAAAACCATCTAAGACAAATTGCAGTCTAGAATGTATGTCTGTGGCAGAGTTGTAAGTCCTGCAGGATGGAGTTTATAATAGAAATACTGACAGGCATTTAACTATACCATTGCCTCGGAGGGCTGTTGTAATAATTGGATTTGGGGAGGGAATGCAAAGCTAATTTTACAAATACTTCCTGCCTGAGGAACAGCCATCATTTCTGTCTGAAACAGCTGTGATATAAACAAACAAAGCATGGAGCACCCGTGGTTTAGAAGGTGGGATGTTAAAGGAAAAAAATCACCAAGTTGCCTTTCAAGATAAATCCTTTGTAAAACACCAAGAGATCACAATCCCTGAAAAAAATGTAATTGATGGACTCTGCTGAGGTACTCCAAACTACCTTGAACAGGTCTTAGTTTGTTCTTCAAAGTGACACTTTATGCAGAAAGGTAATTTCTCTAATCTCTTGATAAATAAATGGTGAATCTGAATTATTTAATAAAATAAAATAAATTAAAAAAACAGAATAATCAAACATAAGGACAGATATGTTATATCTGAAATGTGAACTGTTGGTTTTATTAAATCCTTGGCTTCTGCCCAATCAAAATAGATTTTTTTTAGTTTGTTTTTTGAGTTGCCAGAGCAAAGACAGACTCCTAGAGATAGATGAAGAAGCATGCCATGGATGCATGATCTGGTGGTTTGGACCTCCACCGATTCACATGACGGTCTCCAAACCTTTCCCCACAACCCTCTTAGACTCTTCCTGCAACTTTAAAGGAAAGTCAACTCAACATGACTCAAGATAAATCCATCTGCCACCAATTTACGAGGAAGAGGTGCTCTGACAAATAGGCCATCAACAGTCATGTAGACGTAAACAACGTCTACATACCATTCAAAAAAGACAATCAACAAGCCAAAAAAGGAACAAAAAAGACCAAAACACCTCCTCACCAGTAGTTGACACCCAGATGCGCAGCCATTAAAATCAAGTTTAATATTAAACTATCAATCAAGAAGCAAACAATACCCAAAAAAAAAGCTAACACAAGTAAACAGCCCAACCAAGGAACCACCAAGATTACTCCTATCGACACTGATGGGGAAGCCACTAGAATATAAAATGAGAATGAACCCCACTCCCTACTAACACTGATAATGTTACCTAGTTTGGTAATGAAACATCTAGAAGAAAACAACCAAGCTCCGACAATGCCAAGGATCTCATATTTTGATCTCCTCAGAATATAAATCAGAAGCCTAAAATCTTGCTAGTCTGGACAGCTTATCCCCAAGCAGAGACAGAACATAAAGTCATACAAGCACAATATCCCTCAACCTTCCTCTGGTTCATTTCAGAAGCAGCTGTTGCTCATCTGTTCTTACCTTTGCTGTCACTCCTCAATTCCATGGACTGATCGTTCTGGAGATCAGAAAATTAACCACTCACTTTCCTTGCCACAGGTGCCTACGGTAGGGCAAGCAATGAGAAGAAAAGAATCTGTTTCTTCTTTCTCACACCTCTCTGGCTGTGGGTAGCAGAAGTGGGAGAAGAGAAGAAGGGAGAAAAGAAGAACAGCTCCTTTGATGCCAGTTCTCTGTTCTCACAGAACATTATTTCATCGTTTCAGAAAACTGGCAACTGCAGACCCAGAGATGTTTTCCTTCCAGTTCCTTGTACCAAAGAAGGCTCTTCCCTTGTGGCATCTCTCTTCTTCATAGAGACAGAACTGGACTGAAACCCAGCTGAGATTTCTAGCTAGCAGTTTTTCAAGCCAGCATAATTTTATGTTAGCTCTTGCATTAGATAGCAATTCTTTAGTGCTGCCTTATGGAAAAATCCTCAGTCATTTCAGCTCAGGGATTGGAAGTTTGGAACTGCTCCCTCAGCCCAGGATCTCATACAAACCTCCATGCGTTAGAATAACTTGACAGAGTCCCAAGCTCTTTCCATAAAATAATCAAGATCTGTTCTGCAACAAGTATCAATCCTACCTTGCAACTACTAGGTCCAACCCTAAGGCTGCTGGCTGCAATTTAGAAATAGCCTTGCTTTCTGCCAGCCTTTCTGAGAAGAAAACACCTACTTGAAAAAAAAGGACAAAAGCAAAATGGAAGCTGCCTTCTTCGTTTTTTAAGAGGAATAAGCTGTTTTCTGATTGGCTCCCAAACATTTGATTTTCCTGGCTTCCAACTACTGGATGACTGGTCAGCTGATTTGGCTTTAAAACCTTTCAGTCTCTGGTTCTCTTCTTGACGTGAAATTTGCCCACCTGCACTGCAGGGGGATTCATCAAGAATTGAATCTCTATAGCAAATATGGGTGATATTTTATATGGCAATACACTAAGCCTGACTGTGGTGAATCTGTGCCTCGGAAAATCTCTGATTGCTTCTTTGTGCTCACAAATATAGTTGTCTGGCAGGAGACATCCGTTGCATAAACTATTATGGATTGTTCCTGATCATTGATAATGCCCACTTTACCCTAAAGATAAGTCCATTACTTACCTGTAATCATGGCTTCATGTGTGAGCTGCTCACAGCAGGGAAAGAGATATATCTATTAGAGGTAGTCCTCGAGTTAGAATGGTTCATTTAGTGACCATTCAAAGTTACAACAGCACTGAAAAAAGTGACTTATGACCATTTTCCATATTTACAACCATTGCAGCATCCCCCACTGTCACATGATCAACATTTGGATGCTTGGCAACTGGTTCATATTTATGACTGTTGCTGTTATCCCAGGGTTATATGTTTCCTTTCTTGCAACCTTCTGACAAGCAAAGTCAGTGGGGTAGCCAGATTCACTTAACAACCATGTTACTAACTTAACAACTGCAGTGATTCACTTGGCAACTGTGGCAAGAAAGGTCATAAAATGGGGCAGAGTCCACTTAACAAATGTCTCACTTAGCAATATAAATTTGGGGCTCAGTTGTGATCATATAGGACTACCTATATACATATGCATATACATATGCAGGCATACATACACACAAACTTACATCGCCTAGTAATAAAATTGGAATTAAAAACAGTTTGAGAAGATACTTTTCAAAATGCGTCCCCATGAATGATACCATCCTTTGCCTTTTTCTCCCTTGCTGTAGCTGAACTCTCCCGAATAATATGCACAAGCCCCTTTCACTGAGCAATAAAAATTTACAGAGTTGCAAAGCTATTGGTTTCCCTTTTGAAGGAAATCACTGGAGGCTTAAAGGATCTTATAATAAACACATTTATTTACCACTGTGTCAGCTAAGCATAGGTGGAGATATCACATTTAAGCTTCTCAACAGACAACTTAAATTCACCATTTCCAGATCAGACACCTGGGGAGAAAGACAACACCCAAAAGTTTTTAGAGCCCAAACTCATTATTCTGTCTCTCTTCATCTTGGTCTCAAAATTAAACCTCCCCCCACCCCCCATAAGATGTAGAATACATTATCCCCAGGGATGGGAATTGGAGAGGGGGGAAAGCAAGCCATTTTACTAAAATTATTCAGATTTCAAAAAAGTGTTGTCAACTGTCCCACTGCATTAAACAGCAAAAGAAACTCCTGGGACATTCCCCCCCCCTCCAAGAATATTTTACTTTACTGAAAAGCCGTATGGGTACAGAAGTAGAAAAGCCAGTTCTGACGTTTTCGCGCACAAACAGTATAGGAAAACGTTTGCTTCCCTCCCCACCAGACCTCCCATTGTCCATTGTCCACTAATCAGTTGCACTTGCTTTATTTGGAAACGGCCTGTCTGCCTTGGATGTTCCCAGTCAATGACCTTGGGATTTGGGTCTATCTCGTGCTTTCAGGTGGCACCCTCGCATTGCAGAGTTCCCTCCCAAACCTCTCTTACATTCCAGTGCCTCCCCTCCTCCCCTCCCATTACTGTTGTCTGGTTGCGAGCAGGGCTGTGTAGCGAGTCAACCATGAGAAGTGTACAGCTATTTCCTAGCCATTGTGGAGTGTGTGTTTATAATCTTACTAATCAAGATATTTTGCCTGGAATGTACAAGCACTTTGTGCCATAATACCCATTTCTCTTATCCCCTTTCCTAATACAGGTAGTTTTCGACTTACAATCATAATTGAGTCCAAAATTTTTGTGTCTAAGTTAGACATTTATTCAGTGAGTTTGCCCCATTTTATGACCCATCTTCCGCAGTTGTTAAGCCTTTTTTAAGTTAGTAACATGATTGTAAAGTGAATCTGACACCCCCATTGACTTTGCTGGCCAGAAGGTTGCAAAAGGTGATCACATGACCCCGGGACACTGCAGCTGTCATAAATATGGGTCAGTTGCCAAGTGTCTGAGTTTTGATCATGTGACCATGGGGCAATGCTGCAATGGTTGTGTAAAAAAGGGTCGGAGATCTCTTTTTTTGCAGTGTGGTTGTTAACTTTGAATGGACACTAAATGAACTGTTGTAAGTCGAGGACTACCTGTATTTTGCCAGAAACTGGCAAAAAATGTCAGAAATCAGCAAAAAAAAAACCCTGTAAATTGCAGTTACATGATTGCAGGTTGCTACAACCTGCCCTAAATGTGATCAGGGTGCCCAGCACCTGAAATTGGGGTCATTTGACTATGGGGAGGGCAGTGCAACATTTTATGACAACCAGAAGTGTTTTATGGGCCATAAGGCCAGCATCACTCTGACTGATCATTAAATGACTGGTCTGAATTTTGATCAGCCAAAGGAATAGCTTGCCTTCAGAAGTTGTGGATACTCCATCACTGGAGGCTTTCAAGAAAAGAGACTGGACAGTCATTTATTTGAAATAGTATAGGGTCTCCTGCTCGAGCAGGGGGTTGGACTGGAAGACCTCCGAGGTCCCGTCCAACTCTCTTATTCAATGTTCTATGATCATGTGACCATGGGATGCTGCAACGGTCATAAGTGTGAAAAGCAGTTTTTTTCAGGACCATTGTAACTTTAAACAGTCAAAGAAACATTTGTAAGTCGAGGATTACCTGTATTATAATACTTTGCTAACACATCCACAACCACATGCCATCATCCAACTGGACCAAGGCAGCAATTTAGGAGCAGGAGGAGAGGAGTTTGCATGTTCTCTGGGGTTGACTGCTTTCCTTTCCTTTATCAATACATAGGAGTGTGGAGTTTGCTGTTAGGCTGGTAAGGATGTTCGAAAAACAGCCAAGCTCCCAGAATACCAAAATCTCTTCGGCCTCGAGCCATACGTGCAGTAGTCCTCAACTTAGAACTATTCTTACAATGGCACTGAAAAAATTGCAACATCCCTACAGTCCCATAATCAAAAGTCAGGCACTTGGCAGCTAGCATTTATTTATGACAGTTGCACGGTTCTGCGATCAAGTGATCACCTTTTGCAACCTTCTGAGAAGCCATGTCAATGGAGAGGAGCCAAATTTGCTTAATGACCCCATGATTCATTTAACAACTGCAGTGATTCACTTAGCTGTGGCAAAAAAAAAAAAGTCATAAAATGGAGCAAAACTCACAACAGCTACCTTGCTTAGTAACGGGGATTTGGGGCTCAGTTGTGGTCATAAGTCAAGGACTACCTGCATTCTCCGTTGTTGAATGGCAGCAGTCCTATAGACAAATGAACTTCTCTCTGGACACTACCTGCCTTTAGGAAGAGATGTCTCTGAAATTAACTTTGGAGATCCTTCCTTCCTCTTTTCTGTAGAAGGCCCCCCACATGCAAATTGCTACAGTTCTGACTTCCCTCAGTTCAACTACATTTGAAGCCTAAGATTGCATGGACCTTCTCGGTGCATAAAAAAAACCCATAGCCCAAAACACACATTCTGGTAAAGAGAAGTTCCCTGAGGATGGGCTCCAGCATGAATCCAAAAGTCTGGAAGATTAAACCTCTGGTCCTGGTGAACGACCAGATTGGATTCTGCAACATTATCCTGGGATGCGTACATTCTCCTTCATTCATAAAAATCAACAATGAAGCTATTACAGTAGATCAGACGATGTTTAGGATGAGATTAGCACATTTTATTGCATTCCCCCATTGCTGGTTGTGTGAACATGTGTGGGAAATATATCAGCGCACTATTGAGTTATCTGATTTTATATTTGCTTTGTATTGGACTGGCAACAAGCTCCCTCAAATGGAGCAGGGAGGAATTGTAGCTCAAGAGGAAGTGTCATTTGGTTATTTATGATTTGCTTTGAAAATTGAAGTCACTGATCCAATGTAGCTACTTTGGTTCTGACCAGAGAATTTTGAATGATGGCATTTTGGCTTTTGATATTTTGTGTTAGTTTTTCCCCCCAACGCAGATGTCATTACATTATTTTCATCCCGAGGCAATTTTTAGTTAATGTTCTGAGCCTTAGGATATTTGAACGGAAAGGAGTGATTAATGAGATAAGGCAATAGGCCATGTTGTTTGAGAATATGTGCAAAACAAAGAGGTAGGTTACAATAACTAAGAGTTATAATGAATGCAAATGCTTCAGACATAGTAATGGATTCCATTTTTCTTCCTTTTTGGAGGATGTAAGGGAAGTATTCTAAGCAAAGCAAATTAAGGATGTGCGCTGATTGAAACTTGATGAAATGATTCATAAAACTGCCCAATTTCTCTATTTTTTTCTTTTGGGGAAAGATATATTCCATTGGGGATGAATCTGAAACAAAATTCACAAAGCTAAAGTTTGTGTCATTCATTAATTACCACTACAAATCAATAAATAATTATGATTATAGTTTTTAGTAATATTGGATAAAATTTGCAGCTAGAGCTGTATTTCTAAGGAGATGGATCTTGATCAAATACAAGCTTATCGATATAAATATTTTGCACTATCCTCTTTTAAATTCTGATTATTATTTTTTTTAAAGGAAGGGCCTATAACCTGTTTAGTTGCGGACAGAATCAACTGAAATTTGTAGACCGTAGATTATTCCTTTTGTGAGAATAAATCTTCTTACATTTCAGGCAAAAAAAATTATGATAAATACAAAGGCAGTCTTTGGAATTTGGGGATAAAACCTGGGAATATGTTGTAGATATTATGCAAATATATGGTGCAAGGTATCTCCTTCAGTTCTTCCCCCTTTAACAGGAATTGATCTGTTCAATGTGAATCACACAGGAATAACTGCTGTGAGATCCCACTACCAAAAAATCAGGGGACAATGACGAGGAGGAGGGGCTTCTTCATTTCAGCCTACGTTTTTTGCAAAATAATCTTTTATAGAAATCTGACTCACCCTGACCCTGCTAGCAAAATGGAATTCTTGTGGAGGGTTTTCATTAATTAACATAACACCTTTGAAGTGTTAACCATTGTTGGATATATTTTTTTTAAATTTTAAATTAAAAAATAATTTTAAAATAATTATTTTAATAGTTTCATATTTTAGTTTATGTTGCTGAATTGCAAGTGCCTTTATGTCGGAAATATCAGAGAGTCACACATTCAATTAATTAAATAATAATGTAATTCCCTGGCAACTATTCCATGCTAATTTACAAATGAGAGTTCTAGGCCTTTTGTGATAGACATATTCAAAATATGCTTGTTCCCCTCACTTCATGCCCCACTCCATGTACCAAAGGTGCTTTTCCAAAAGTCACCTGGACGTTATGGGTTATTTTCCTTGAAAACATTTTGCTTCTCATCCAAGAAGCTTCTGACCTGAAGAAGCTTCTTGGATGAGAAGCAAAATGTTTTCAAGGAAAATAACCCATAAAGTCCAGGTGACTTTTGGAAAAGCACCTTTGGGACAACCATGACCTGGATGATTGAGAATCTCCATACATAATTACCGCCACTCAATGGATGATATCTATCCAACTTGCTTGACAATATTAACACTAGAATTAGAATAGGGGAAGAAAGTTTTTGGGAAAGCTATATGATCCTGATACAATAAGAAAGAGAGTCATCCTCTCTTTTGTCCTTCCTTGAAGTGATTCTTCTATCCATTGAAACATGAATGGAACAATAAGCCTAGATATGTAGTATCACCCGCAAACAGTGAGGGAATTCAAACAAAATGTTGTATAAGTAAATTTCATATGAAGGGTTTGGGGAAATGTGATAGAAAGAATAAATCTTTGGCCATTAGGAGGAG
>JANHFL010008514.1:0-10094 GCA_032468155.1 Oxyrhabdium leporinum
ATTTTTATATTTTTATGTGAACCGCCCCGAGTCCTCGGAATGGGGCGGTATATAAATTAAATTAAATAAAAAAATAAAATAAAAAAGTGCAATAACAATAAAGTAAACTAACTAACATTTCCTAGGTCTAGCTGTCCTCTGAAGATTCTCTTTGTAAAGGAAATTACTGAGCTGTTAGTCATTGAGTCAGGTTGCTCCATGAAGTTCCTTGTTGGGCTCTTGGTGTTCTCTGAGATTGGTTGTTTTTCTGCAGATGTTTCCTTACTTGGCTAGGTAACATCAGCAGTGTGTGGGAGCATGGAGCTTGGTAGCTGCTTATTTATAGCTTTCCCTGCCACTCTTGGCTGGGTGTTTCTTTCCTTGGTTTCTTTCCTTGGTGTTTCCTTGATCAGGATATTGTTTCCTCCATGACCAATTGTCTGCTGCTGTTTGCTGCTTATCTGGCTGTTGGTTGCTAGAGCTGTGGTCTAGGCGGTTTGTTTCTTTTTTGACTTTTGAATGGATCTTTCAAATGGTAGATAAACTCCAGATAAACCTAGAGATAAACTTCAGGTGCCTGTTGATAATGGACTTGTCAGAATGCCAAATATTCCCCTTCATTGGAGACTTTCAAAAGAGGCTGGATAGCCATACATCTGCAGTGCTTTAGTAAACTTGAACAGAGGGCTGATTGACCTTGGAGGTCCTCCCCTCCCAACTCTCTGGTACTCTGAAGTATCTTTTCAGAACGGGATTGAAAACATTATTCACATTATTAATATTTCTTAATGGAATACATGTTATCTTTAGAAACAAAAAGAAAGTAGCTGAGGACTGTTATGTTTTTTTCTATTTTCTATTTCAGTCTATTCTTATGACAGACATGCATAAAAGAGTATGTTTAAATGTCCAGGGGTTAAAAGATTATAAACTATTTATTCTCTCTAATACCTCTGATTCAAGAAGCTTCGGACTTAAAAGGAATGGTATGAAAATCAAAATATAACTGTTTTGGCAAACTTTATGTCAAACAACATTTTACTCTAGGGAAATCAAAGGGAATGTCTGTTTTCCTCAGAGAAAATAGTGGTTTTAGATTAAAAAAGCCCCCAAAATATAAGAATAAATTTCTATATGTTCAAGGTATACTTATTGATGTCCTACTAATTTGCATTGGTTTGTTCAGCTAACCAACAACAACTATAGTTCTTGCAAAAATACTGAGCCATTTGGAATAGAAGAAAATTAATTATTTGAATCTAATAATGGAGAAGATTTAAATGTTAATGCAAGAGGTAAAAACTTAAAAGAGATAGAGGAAAAAGTAGAGTGTAAAATATAACCAAATATTAAACCTTTTAGAGGATTATGTTCTACGAGAAACATGGGGAACACTTAATCCTTTAGAATGGAGTTTTACATATTTTTCAGGAGGCATCAATACCATTGTAGACTGGATTATATTCTAACTTCTCAATCACCATTAAATAGAATACAAAGAATAACATTTGGGCAAATTTAAATCACAGATCAGAATCCCATTATAATAGAAATCCAGGCAGTGGGAGATAGCTCGATTTCCTATTTTTGGAAATTTAATTCCATCTCCATAGATCAGATTATGATTAGTCATTGATTGAAATAATGGGATTTAATTTGACCTGAATCCCTTCATACAACAAAGAAATAAAAAAATAGTCACAGAAATTTGATATATTATTTTAAAGAAAAATAACTAGGTCAAACATTTATTTCAACTCCTTAGGAGACTATATAGCCAATAATGAGATGAATATAGAGGATTATAATTTTTAAAAAACTGCAAAATTCACATCAAATAAAAATATTAGAACATAAGATTAAAATATGATGGTTTGATTGTAATAAAGCAGATGCCAAAAAGAGATTTAATATTTTATGTTGGATTATAAAAAGAAAGAACCAAAATTTCTGAATATGAATAAAAATAATGTAATTATTATATCTTAAATAAATTGGAGGTTAGGTCTATTTAAGTGTTCACAGATATTACAATTGCTCACAATTTGTGACCTTTAAAAAAAATCTTTTCTAAGTAATTGTAAAGAAGCAGCCATTAGACACATTGCAAAAAGAAGAAAAAACATATCACAGTATAGATATAGTGCAGTTAGTAAAATGATTACCAGAAAATAGCATGAAACAAGACAATTTTCTTTTGTTGGATAAAAGGTAGACTGATGTGTATGATAACAAAATCTATATAGAACTTGAAGTCTAGCCTCATTATAACCTAAGCAGAGTATGAAAGGCGACTGGAAGGAATGATGCGTTGTAGTACAAGACTGGAGAGGCTCACAATATTAGCCTATAACACAGCAAGAATTTAGGCAATGATCAGGAGGACATGTACCTTAACTCTTAGGGCTAGGGGTTGCCAGTCTCCAAAACAATCGAGAATGAAACATTTATAAATCCTTTCCATTTAAGCAGCCTCAAAGAATGAGAAAACAGATAAATCCTAGAATTGCAATTTATGATCTAAATAGGAGCCAAAACAAAGAAATGATACAGCTATGTAAGAAGAGAAATCAAGGTATCCAGAAAGATGGTTGGAATCAAGCTCAGCCAAGACACCTAACTCAAAGTTGAAGCAAGACAACAGAATTGTATCTATTGTATCTATATCACAATTGCATGAGACTTGAGTAGCTATTATGTCATAAGGAGTTTCATTTTGAGGCAAGCAAACTTTTATATTTGTGTTCATCAACAAATGTATCATAACTAAAGTGTCTAAGGCCAGGGATTTCCAAAAGACATATGCCCTAATAACTTCTTACACAGGCAGTATCATGAACAAGCCTATCCCAGATGTCAGCTGGTGATGTGGTTTATTGGGTGAAATGGAGTCACGGAGCAGGATATATAAAATATGTATTAGATAAAATATAAATCTGAAATATATCATTATAGGGAAGTATCAATATTCTAGGGAAGCATCAATATCTTAAATTATTCCCCAGTATACAACAGTCAATCAAAAGACACAATTATCTCCCAAACGTATATATGACTCTAGTGGTAGTATTGGGCACCATCTGTAAGGTCAGCCCACAAACAGTGCAACATAATGATCCAAACAAGAAGATGCCAGTGTACATATTACAAGATGGATGCATTTGTATCATAAATGGAGATGAAGAATTCAGATATAGTTAAAAGAGACCCCCACACAAAATGCATGGCAGTAGTCTGGTAGTGATGCAATCAAGGCATTCATAGCTGTAGCTGGTCTAGTTAGCTCAAGAATAGTCACAGCTGGCCCACAAATTGTAATTGTTCACTTGCCTCCCATTTTCAAATCAACAGAGTCAATAAAAAGCCTATGGATTAGGGATGATGTTCATTACTAAAATTGAATGCAGAGGGACCATTTAGAAGAGCAATTTCTGAAACGCATGCAGCTTTTGCATCTGTCTACACCTCTCTGTTTGATCTCTCAGAATCAAGTTAAATGGCTTCTTGCTACATCAACAGGACTTGAATTAAAAAAAAATAATTCCATAAATTCCAAAGCCTATAATTTCATAACTTTAGGGGGGAAATGCTAGGGATTTCCTATTTCAAGGTTAAAAACTTGAAAATAGCTTCTATAGTTTCCAATGTCTATGGGGATTCTCAGTAATCCAGGTCATCGTTGTTCCAAAGGGGCTTTATCAAAATGCAACTGTTTTTCCTTGAAGATGTATTGCTTCTCATCCAAGAAGCTTCTTCAGTTCTATAGGTGCCAACATTCAGAGTAGACAGTAAACCTCTGTATTTGATTGGTTGAGTGATATCAAGTTTTTGTCAACAATTAGTGACCACATGGATTTTCTCCATGACAATCTCTGTCTAGACTGGTTGTTTAGATCTTCCAGTGAAGTGTCCAGAGTAATAAGAATAACTTGAGCCTGGTTACTTGTGGCTCAAATAAGAGAACTCTGGGTTGATTTGTTCAATGATCCATTTGCTCGTTTTGCCAATTTGCTTGTTTTCTTGGTTGCCCATGGTATTCTCAGAAGTCTTTTCCAACATCAGAGTTCAAAAGGATTAAAACACTGTCTCTCTCTTGTTTCTTCATAGAGTGCCACAGGGAATATCATGAATAGAATACACAGGTAAAAAGTTCTCTAAAGCTACAAATTATGATTTGATATATAAGCCATCCAAAGTGAAGATGGCTCAGAATTGCTAAATCTTAATTGCTTATGATTAAGTAGTTCTATTTTTTTAATCTTCAGTAGTTTACAGAAAACATTATCAGCCATCAGTATCACAGCAGCATCATAGTCATCATCTGATGAATTAAGAAGGATGATAAAGAAGGAGTTTGGGAGGGAAAAAAAAGGAGAGCAAAGGAAGAGGTAATAATATGGTGTTGTAGAACTGATCTCACAATAGGTAGGTTGATTCTGTAAAGAACTAGTGTCTCAGCTTCCTTCCTTCTTTCCTTCTTTCCTTCCTTCCTTCCCTCACCCTCCCTCCTTTCTTTCTTTCTTTCTTTCTTTCTTTCTTTCTTTCTTTCTTTCTTTCTTTCTTTCTTTCTTTGTTTTTGACAAAAAAAATGGTGGGCATGCATTCTGAGATCCAGTTAAAATCATCAACCTGTTATATTGTCAGATCAATTGTGAGGCAATCCATTCAAGCCAGCCAAAGCTCTTTGTGATCAGACAATTCTCTACAATGAACTGAAGTTGAAAAACAACAACAAAAAAGCAGCAGTTTTGGAATGACTTCCTAATAAATTAGAATTTGCTGTATTGAGGCTTTATGTGTGAAAAAATACAACTGAATAGGATGTCAACACATCTACTTTTTATTCTTAAAATAATTTTTCTGCTTCTCTATCACCTCTCTTTCTTGCTCTACTTATATTTCATACAAATCACATGTCCTACAACTCCAAATCAAAGATGAGTATTTTTCCCCCTAAGAAAAGAACATTGCCATAAGTGGAGGTGACATTACCCTGCTGTAATATTTGGAATCATACCAGTGGTAAGTCAGATCACATCCAAAGTGAAGTGAAGTCATAATTTGCTCCTTAATGGGGACATTCTTTCCTGCTTTTCTCTTCTACCACGTATACTCGACTGAGAGTGAAAAGGCAGGTAACTTTCACCAGATCTCTGAATTTATTTACTTCATCATATTGATGTAGCTGCCGATCTCACAAAATATGACACTGGGTGGATACAATTAAAGAAAGAAGCCATTGAATGAGAATATTTTTAAAAATCCCACCACTAAAAATTTCAGTATTATTATTAAAAGGCTAAGAGAAAGTGTTCTGTATTACATGCAATGTAGTGCAAGACTAGGCTGGAGTTTCTGTAATTAAAAATGAAACAGGGCATGTAAACAGAGGAGACAAAAAGCCAGGAATCTTTTCTAAAATATATATCTTTTTTGGGGGGTGGGGGGGTGGATAAAAAGGAAACCAGTTATTTAAGAAAACAAAGGGAAAAAATGTCACCCGAACCAGGCAAAGGAGATTGAACCTCAGCACATAGGAAAATACCCCAATCTCATCTATTCACAAAGCTAGAACTTTGGGGGATAAAAAGGGTTCATGAAGCCCACCCACTCTTTGAGTCATCTTTGAATTCAGACTGGGTGGCTTTAACCTCTCTAGCTAATGCCTGGCAGCCTAGTTGAGAAGGATGTAAGTGTGTTTGTATGCATGTGAGAAAGATATGTGAGAAAGAGCAAATACACACTGTAATCAGTAACATTTTGCTGCTACTGTACGTTCACTGGGTCTCCATGTTTTTTTGAACAACCTGTTGTATCTCAATGTTTAGCTGAAAGTGTGTTTCCTTAATTATTCCCAATTGTGGAGCAGGGTTGTGTGTCTTGTTTTCTCTAGCCATATCTACTGGAAAAGCCCAGGTGGAAAGCAATGGGGCTTACAAGGCTTGTGGGCCTCAATATGTTGTGAGCACATGAATAAGTTACCGTAAGATGAACCTGGGAGCATGTGTAACAGTAACCATTTCATTAGTTAACCATTTCCTTGAGATTCTCAAACCTGTTGTCACAACTACATTTTGAGGAACTTCTAGAAGGAAATCAAGAATGGGGCTAGATTCACCTTTGGGGGGAAGGGAGATGATGATGTCTCACAGGCTGGGTGCCATGGCACAAAAGACTTGTCTCCTGGATCTTACCAGATGTAATTCCTTAACACATGGGCCCTACAACATACTGTAGTACCTTTCAAAAGTAGGCAAAAGGCCTCATATGGACTCAACGTGAAGAACTTGCCATCTCTTTTATGTAAAGATAATAAGTCATGAGCCACAGTGGCACAGTGGTTAGAATGCAGTATTGCAGGCTACTTCTGCTGACTGCCAGCTGACTGCAGTTCAGTAGTTCAACTCTCACTGACTCAAGGTTGATTCAGCCTTCTGTCCTTCCAAGGTGAGTAAAATGAGGACCCAGATTGTTGGGAGCAATATGCTGACTCTGTAAACCATTTAGAGAGGGCTGTAAAACACTGTGAAGTGATATATAAGTCTAAGTGCTATTGCTATTTTTTTTTTTAAAAAAAGTATGGTAAAATCTCAGGAGGCAAAACAAAGCAGTTAGATACGTGGAGTTTCAAGGGGTCCTTCCCTTTGATGAAGGTTCAGAAAAGAACTGGCAAATAAAGCTGCTGATTGAGAAAGCTGGAGCTTGGTAGATTAGAAAGAAGTTCTATTTAGCAAAACTTCAAGATAAAGCATGATGCCTCCACCATGCAAATCACAGCATTACTATGGACCTATTGTATAATTCTGTAGCCTGTACTACATTCTCTTGACCAAGTTTCTTTAATCTTTTTGTTCATTCTTTCCTTAATTACATCCTGCCAAAATAGTAGAAGATTCCCCTTTCATCAAGGACACCTATTTTTTACAAAATCATGTAAAAATATCAGTGAAGAGGATTTTTGCTTACAAAAAGGGTGAATTATGGAGCAGCGTTCTCCTTTAACAATGTGTAGTAGTAGCAAAACAGATGTGGTCTTTTATTCAATGCAGCCTCTTCATTCTGACATGTAATCGCTTTCTGTTCCTAAGGGAGCTCCGTTTTAATTTTACAGTAATTTAATGATAATATTACACTGGAAATTAGAGTTCACTTTCTGGCAGTTTGCATTCCTTCATCTCACAGATGGAAAATGAACCTTCTTATAATCATGCTATTTAATAGACTTGTCTCTCTGAATACTAAAGTATTCACAACAGCTTATTGGCATTATTTGTGTAAGGAAGGAAATCATTTAGAGGCACAGTGGCACTTTCACTAGTTACCATTAACACTGTGCTGAAATCTGTTTGCAATTTCTCAGACATTTTCTCCCCTGACAAAAGAGTGTCAGATTCTGCCTTATTCTCAGGATGCTTGAAAAAAAAAGTCAGGGTTTTTTTTTTCTCTTAACAGTCTTTTACAGCTGGCTTTATTGCTAGAGTTGGCAGAATGTGTTATTTAGAGAATTATTTTCTTTCCTTTCTATCCACCCACCTACAATATCATTCATCTCTCTCTCTCTCTGTCTCTCACTCTGTGTCTGTCTATCTGTCTCTCTCTCTCTCTCTCTCTCTAGTTATCTAGCTATCTAGTTGGCTATCTATTTATCTTTCTATCTTTCTATCTTTCTAGCTATCATCTATCTAGCTATCATCTATCTAGCTATCATCTATCTAATCTATTTAATTTATCTAGCTATCATCTATCTAGCTATCATCTATCTAATCTATTTAATTTATCTGCCTATCTATCATCCACCATCCATCCATCCATTAACTCACTGCTTCATGGTTCTGAAGTCCTCCTTGCTATCCCCAATTCCCAAACTTGGACAGTCCAGCAAGAGATGATTCCCCTTAAAGTTGTTCTTTAGGGTTCAATTGAAATATGAGAAGCCGTAGAAATTCACCTAAATCCCCTTCTCCTCTAAAATACATTTTGAAAGCATATTATCTGTCACCCATCTGAATGGAATGGAAAGAGGTGCTTAATATACTATTCCTCCTACATACCATGTCAGTTCAGCTGCTCTTATCCAGCTATTTTCTGGAAATTAATCCTCTAACCCAGGATGTTTGCAATGTTCCAGCAATGATCCAGTCGTAAAACAGGACTCTTTCATCTGGAACACCAGTTCAAAACATAGTGAACCATTTCTGGTTCAAAAGATTAACCTCTGGAAAAATACTAAACCATCACCTAGAACCATCAGACTATGCATTCATAAAGAGAAATTGAGCATTCGAACATTCTCTGCAAATTTCCACTTTGCATATATCTAGTGCATTACATATATCTTACAGGAAACTATGCTCCTTTTTTCCTGCATGGCATTAGTTTCCATGGCCATTATTTTTGTCATTCTATGTCTGCTTGCTCAATTAATTTACATGAAAGATGAATATGTAAGGCAGTGCTTCCCAAACTATTTTCTTCATTATCAAACCTGTTTATCAGAAAGTCCTTTTTAGGCTTATCAGAAAATCCTTATTTAAACATCTCTGTTATGATTGGGTAATGAGTTCATGTGTTTACTCAAAGAATAAAACATTTTTATCCAGGTTTGGGAAGCACTGCTGTAAGGGACTGGAAGTTACATTTGTCTGGATATGAATATGGGTGTGGATGTGGAGATATGCTATGCTATACTATGCTATGCTATATATGGTACAATATATGATATGATAT
Source organism: Oxyrhabdium leporinum (assembly GCA_032468155.1). NCBI lineage: Eukaryota > Metazoa > Chordata > Lepidosauria > Squamata > Cyclocoridae > Oxyrhabdium > Oxyrhabdium leporinum. The sequence goes on from JANHFL010008514.1 coordinate 8,707, forward strand.
GATTGGTGATGTAATATATGATATGATATGATATGCTATGCTATGCTATGATGCTATGATATGATTTGATATTGTGATATATGATGTGACAATGTGATATATGATACAATACAATACAATATGATACAATTTGATATACGATGTGATGTGATGTGATATATGATATATATGAGATCTGATCTGATTTGGTATGGTATGATATGATACAATATACGATGATATGACTTTGCCTCCATCTATTGCTTTCGTTCTCATTGCTCCCCTATCATGGGTGAGCTTTTGTGGCTGATGCAAATACTTTTTTTTTCTCCAGCAGCTATTTTAAGTCACACAAATATTTATTTATTTAAGAGATTTACACTGCTATCTTACTTAAACAATTGCTTAGACTTCAGACAACAAGTAGTGAACAAGAAACAGAATGTGTTAGCAACTTATCAGGGATGTCTCAGAACATGGAAGGAACACACAATTTTATTAAAAATTACAGTGTTTAATCTATAAGAACAAGTAATGGTATGAAAACAAAAATAAGCAACAAAATAAAATGAAAGTATCATAAATCAAATTTACAGTTAGAAATCCTACTCCCAGATATAATGATTAATGAAGGATTGTCTCACTTCTAAATTTCTTGAAAAGATTAATCTCTCAAGAAAACATCCTAAGAGTCGTGGTGGCGCAGTGGTTAGAATGCATATTGCAGGCTGACTCTGCTCATTGCCAGGAGTTCGATCTGACCAGCTCAAGGTTGACTCAGCCTTCCATCCTTCCAAGGTCAGTAAAATGAGGACTGAGACTGTTGGGAGTAATAAGCTGACTCTGTAAACCACTTAAAGAATGCTGTAAGCCACTATGAAATTATATATTGCTATTGCTACTTTACCAGTCATTCTTTGTAAGGATGTTTTTGAGGTCCCTTTGAAACCTACCAAAGAAAACATGCATGTGTGTGTTTGCGGTATGTGTGTTTGTGTGTGTGTGTGCGTATGAATGAATGGATATCCTTTAAGAGGTTAACTTTGTTTGTTTGTTTGTTTGTTTATATTGTCACCCAACTCACATGGTGACTCTGCAGCATACAACATTAAAAATCAACAATATAAAAACCCCAGAACTCCTCCCCATAGCAACAGCAACATATAAGCCACTTGATCAGCTCTGAATCACCTTGGGGTCCCCAGACCTGCTGACAAAACTATGTCTTCAGGATCTTCTGGTAATGTAGCAAGGAGGGGAACAACCTTATTTCCAGGGCAATGATGTTCCACTGAGAGGAAGCAACTATAGAGAAGGCCTTTCTTCTAGGACCTGCAATAATAATAATAATAATAATAATAATAATAATAATAATAATAATAATAATAATAATAATAATAATAATAATA
>JANHFL010008517.1:0-54092 GCA_032468155.1 Oxyrhabdium leporinum
ATCTACCCTGGGCAAACGGGTTGTTAAATTACCACCACCCCCGCTATCAAAGTGGATCCTGGGTTGCTGTACTGCAGTGGAGAAATGGGCAATGGAATGGCTGGCACAAGGGAAGGAGGAGGAGCAGGGAGAAGAAAGAGGGAAAGTGGCCTTTTCCTTCCCTCACGCCTGCCGCTCTGTTGCCCGTTTCTCCATTGTAGCGCAGCGCCCAGGATCTACTTTGATAGCGGGAGTGGACAATTTAACAACCAGTTTGCCCAAACCGGTGTGAACCGGCTGAATCCCACCACTTCCCCCTTCTGTCTTTCTCTTCCTCACTCCCATTAGACAGAAAGCGCACACAGAGAATGCACACACTAACCTTTGTAATTGACCTCAGTCTCATAAAAATAACTGTATGAGCATAGCTCTATAGATATTTCATTGATATTCATTGATTTTTAAAAGATATCAAATGTGCCTGCAGGACCTCTACCATCACTATATTGAAGTTAAACGTCAAAACTTAGTAATAATGTACTTCCATATTCTCCACTGAAAACCAGATATTTCTATACTGATGGATTAAAATCACTGTGAAAAGTATTGCAGAGGTTGAAACCAAGTTTCGTATGCAATGGAATAGAGCTATGGAATTTCCTTATGTATTTCAAATATTGTTACATTAGCAATGCAATCAAGAAGTAATAACCCAACAAATAGTGTGCAGTTAAGAGAAAAATGGGCTGTTTTTCATTATTATATATGTTAGCAATCCTTGAATCAATGAATGGCAGAGATAATTCTGAGAGCTATTCATTGTAAATGTTAGTATTTAAATTCAACGCAGAAATATCAATAGATATGTCAAAAGATCCTGTGATAATGTCTATGACAATTTTAAAAACATGTTTAAGAATCTCCCTCTTTCTTCCTAATTTAACCCTAGTTTGAGATCATGACCTGGTTATTATTGCTGATATGAAGATGAAACAGAAATTATAATTAATCTAATTTTTTTCATTTAGATTCACATTTACAACTGGAAACTTTCAGAAACCTTAAAATATAAATTAAATGACACTAAAATAAAATTAATTGCAATTTCTTTTTTTGTGTGACTTATGAAAAAAAATCTAAGGTATTTTGGGATTATTTCTAAAATGACTTTCTGAGTTTTTAAAATAACTTTAATATTATGAAATTCAACTGTTCTTTGTTGCTAGGAAACACAACAGTGGATGAGTTAATGATGAGGCTGATGGCTGCAATGGAAATCTTCAGTGCTCAGCAACAAGAAGACATAAAAGATGAGGTGAGACCTGGACATCACTACAGACAGCTATTGCATTTAGAGTAAGGGCCTTCCTAGACAATTAAATGCTAGATTCTATATTTATGCTGTTATCTGTATTAGCATTAATTCAGTATTAATTGCATATGGTTTAATTCATGTTAAGAAAAATAAAATGGCTTCATTTTTAATATTTGTTTGAAGAGATTTGAAGGTTGTTCCTATATGAGTGAAAGAAACTCACGATAACAAAATAATTTATTCTGTCCATCAGAATAGGAATGCTATCCATCAGATCATTCTAAGAATACTGCTCTGCCTCCATGTAAGATTTGAGACATACATAAAATGAGATCAATATTCACATTTACCTCTTCTGCAATATCTCCATATTTATGACATAAAATATCAAATTTGAAGATAGTTAAATTTAAGGAATTGATCATACGCTCTGTGGAATAAAATAGCTCTATTTTTCACACTCTCAAATCAGTTGTAAATACTGTTTTTGAATATTTAAAAAATGGGCAATCTGTGCAGGAAGGAAAGAATTTGAAAAACAGTGTTAGGAAACTATACATCTGTTGTAGTGGAAAAATTTTGTGAAAATACCAACTATGAACTTAACATATTCTTTGAATGAAAACTTGTTTAACTGTAATTGTTTTGATGAACATTGCTATTTTTTTGGCAATTTTTTAAATGGGAAAAATATGCTTTAGCAATTAAATATGTTGTACTGGGGTAATTGCCTTACTAATTAAGTATCTACAATTAAAAGTAACTGCTTCTTATTACTATCCACTAACAATAAGGTGAGACGTAATTTACAGAAACCCAAACAAGATTGACCATTGCCTGGGTCAACAATGCACTAGATGTTGGAGTTCCTGGACATCAGATTACAAATGGATTACAGGGCTCAGGACTGTTGGCTAAGCAACCAGAACCACCAAGTGTAGGTCTACTAGAAGAAAAATTGTTTACCCATTGCAAATATACAAAGACTGAAAACAAAGAATGTTATTGAAAGATTGAATGAACTGTTATTATAAATCAAGTCCCAATGAAAAGAGGATTTCTGAAGAGTATGCACAGTTCTGGAAAAAACAACATCTAGAATCAGAAATAATAGAACAGATGCTAGCAGATCAGCATTGATTTATAATACGAAATAAAATATTCACATACATAGAATTGGAAGAATTGCAAAAGATCTACCCAGGGTAAAGAAACTGAAGCCTCGCCAGAAGTAACTCGCACTGTGAGTTACCATGGGGAGTTGGTAGTAGATGAAACTAGCATAGATATTCACTCATTCTTATTCCTGAACAAATCACTGTTTCCTCTGCATTCTCCTCAGAAGTAACAAATCCCTCTAAGTAAAAAGCAAAAGGAATTGAAACGAAAAAAACAACAACATCTGGAACAGCACAAAAACAGCAGAATAATGTTACCTGCATTGAAGCTTATTAGCTAGCATAAATATTAAAATACTGTAATATGAAATATAAGCACCAGCTCACTGCAAGAAACAAATCAACTAATATATAGCAGTTATAACTGAATATCTCGGATGCAAAATCAATAAAAACAAAACAGCCAGGGTACCACAAAAATGGATGGAAAATAAGATCAGATGCAAGCAAGCTAGAACAAATGAAAGAGAAGAAATTGAAGAAGACCAAAGAATACCTGATCAAGAAGTATTCTCTAGAGCCGGACTGTCAAACTCACGGCCCCTGGGCCGGATGCATCACGTGCTGGCCATGCCCCTGCCTGGTTTAGCAAAGGGGGAAAAAGTCCCAATATGTCATGTGATGCCACCATGACGATGCAAGTTTGACAACCCTGATCTAAGAAAAGGAAATCAAGGAAGCACTAGAAATATAAAGAGCAATTAACAGCAGTAGTCAAGAAGTTCAGCAGATAAAAAGCATGAATTGCACACTATAGGCAGAATCTCCAATTTCGATTGAATCAGAAATGTTTCTACCAAACCTCAGTGAAGAAACTGTAATGAAACAATCAACACCTGACGAAGAAGAAACTGTGCAATTCTGAGCATAGCTGTGGGACAACCCTCAAAAATGCAACAAAAAAGCAGCTTGCATAAAGGAGGTGGATACAATTTTATTTTTAAAAGGTGAAATGTAAGATTTTGTAATAACAGCAGAAATGGTGAAGAAAAAGATAGGGAAGATCAACAATTGGTCAGCATCATGCGAAGATAAACTGCATGGCTTTTGGTTGAAACATCTGGCTGGTCTACATACACTCATTGCCAAGCAATTAAGAGCAAACTATAAGGAGGTGAATTTGAAGATTGATTAACATCTGGCAGAACCGACCTGACATAATGAAAGATTTAACAAAAGAGACAGCCCAAGCAGCTACAGGCCAGTTACCTTTCAAATTGCTAACTATGGTTGTAGCTGGTACAGTCCAACTGCATCTAGTTGAAAACACTCTTTCAACCTGGGCAGAGAGAAAAGTGTCCTAACAGCAGAGAAGCTCCTAATTGACAAAATGATTTTATAAAATTGCAAAAGAAGGAAGACCATTTTGAATGTAGCTTGGACTGAAAACCAAGATGAATTGGTTGGCTCGGATTGATTGCAAAAAAGCATTTGATTCCCTGCCATATGATTGGATAATAAAAATGCCTAAAAATAACAGACGTCAGTACACAAATCAGGAGCTTTGTGCAAAGAGCAATGACACAATGGAAGATGTAATTGCTGGTCAATGTGATAAACTGGGAGAGGTTAATATTAAGAGAGGGATCTTTCAAGGATACTATCAGCACTGGTGCAATGATTCAATGCAACTGTCAACAATACTGAACAGTTCATGGCTATCAAACATCAAAAACATCTCTCAGGCTATCCCACCTCCTTTATATCTGAAGCTGTATGGAAAAACACCATCTCAAATAGAATCACTGCTCAGCACTGTCCATATATGAACTTTGGATTAGATAAAGGTTCCAACTTACCATCAAGAGAGGGAAAAAAGTGAAAATTGAAGGAATCAAGATACCCCATGAAAATAACATCAAGAGTCTGAATGAAGAAGATTACTATAAATAGCTGGGCATTCTTCAAGCTGACAACATCAGGCAAACTGAAATCAAGAAGAATGTTAGAAGTGAATACACCATGGGAATGAAGAAGGTCTAAAAGTTCAAACTCAGTGAAGGAAGTAACATCAATGCAAATTAACATCTGGGCAATTCCAGTCATTAGATACACAGCTGGAATAATGGACTGGACTCAAGCACTCCAGTAAAAGCCCTGGATAGGAAGATCAGAAAAATAATGACAATGAAGCATGCCCTTCATCCTCACAATGACATTGACAGATTCTACTTATCAAAGAAAATAGGTGGCTGTGGAATTTTGGAAGTACATGGGATAGCTGAAGAAGGAAGGCCATTGGAAGAATATCTGAAGGACAGTGAAGAAATTAGTACACCATGAAAGCTTACTGAATACTGGAAAGACCATACTTGCATTTAAGAAAGACCAAATGAAGACTATAAAAGACACGTGGCAAGGCAAAGTATTACATGGCCAATACACACAAAAACACGCACAAACTAGCAGGCAAAGAAGCTGACAAGAAGCCCTGGCAATGGCTAAGAGCAGGAAGTTAAAGAGACAGAGGAGCTAATTTACTAGATCAATAACAAATTCATACAAAGCCAGAATTGAAGAGACAGCAACAAGTGGCAGGTGCCACCTCTGCAAAGAAACTGAAGAAAGTGGTTAGCAGCTACAAGAAAATTGCACAGACTGACTACAAACAACAGCATGACAAAGTAACAAGAGTGGTGCATTGGATGATCTGCAAGAAATACCATTTGCCTGCAGGCAAGACCTAGTAGGACCATAAAATAGAGACCATAATAGAAATGGAAGAAGCTAAAGGATTTTGGGACTTTAGAATTCAAACAGACAGGCACCTGCCACATAACATGCCAGACCTAACAATTGTCAATAAGAAAGTCCGGATAGTGGACATGGCAGGACCTGGAAATAGAGAAAGAACTGGAGAAGATCACAAAATACAAAAACCTGCAAATAGAAATATAATGACTGTGGCAGAAGCAAGCAAAAACAGTACCAATAGTAATAGGTGCCTTGGGTGCAACCCCAAAACAAATAGAGTACCACTTGAACACCATCTCAATTGATAAAATCACTACTAATCAGTTGCAAAAGTAGCTTTAGTCAGAAGGGACAGTACCTTTAACACCATTAAACTTTTATATCTGACTGTCCCAGGTCCTTGGGAAGGACTCAATAGGTGGATAAAAAATTCCGAATCCACTAAACATCTGGCTGACTGTGTGATAGACCATAATAATAAATAACTGCTATGGAGATTTATTTCATGCAGACTAAGATGAGGAAATAAAGTGCTAAAAGTTCTTCAAAAATGCCAGTGTTTCAATTATACAAATATAGTCACAAGCCACAAATACAAAAGTGAAGTGGTTATCTGTTACTTTATTAATTGAGAGTGACATTTACAAGTAATGAAGTACTTAGTTAGGATTTTGCAATAATGGGTGTGTTCCTATTTAAGATTATTGTTATCCTGGATGTACAGTAGAAACATTGATTGACAGTAATGCACTAAGCATCTTATTCATCCATCTAAATCTTATGCCTCACTAGTACAAGGTTTTATTTCATTGTATAATCATTGGAATTTATGTCATCTATTTATATAGTAATGCTGTCTGTTTCTATCTGACAGAATGAACATCAGTTTTATTTTGCATTCTTAGAAAATTTAGCTATGAGCGTTAATATACGATAATTGAATATTTTTATTACCCTTTTTCAACACGTTACAAACATATACAAATACAGAAACATGTATAATACATACTTAGGTAAAAATGACTGTAGATAAAACTAATTAGTGGCCCTACTTAAATGTTAGGCTCATACAATTAGGCTTATAAAGCATCATCAATAAATCTTCCTAACCCAATCCAGAAACTTAGGGGGGGGGGAATTAAAAAATGCTTTTATGTTATACAGGTAGTCCTCAATGTAACAACAGTTCGTTTAGCGACTGTTGAAAGTTAAAATAGAACCGAAAAATGTGACTTATGACCGTTTTAATTTCTTGGGAACTGGTTCATATTTATGACCTTTGCTGTATCTCAGAGTCATGTGGTCACCTTTTGGGACCTTCTGACAAGCAAAGTCAATGGAGAAGCCAGATTCACTTAATAACCAGGTTACTAACGTATCAACTGCAATGATTCACTTAACAACTGTGGCAAGAAAAGTCATAAAATGAGGCAAAACTCACTTAATAAATGTTTTGTTTAGCAACATAAATTTTGAGCTCAATTATGGTCATAAGTCGAGAACTACCTGTATTATTGTTTCTTATTTCTGTATAACTTACTGAATGGGATGATTACAGACCTTTTTATGGCAATATTTTCTCATAATACACAATTCAGCCTTGAATTACGACATCCAGGTGCTTTTTGTAACCACTGTTAACCTGAACATGAAGTTCCAACCAGCCAGCTAGTCTGCTAAGTAATTGGCAAGCTATGAGCCATTTCATTTATACTGGAAATACAAAAAGAGATACTTGACAGTTAACAAAAACATACCGAATTCCATATCTAGGATTTTTGATGAATGCATTAGTTTTTTTCTCTCTAAATGTCATTAAGAGAACTATAATTCTCTAGGTAAAATAACATGACAAATATAATGCCTAACAGCCCAATCTATGCTCTGTGTACTTAAGAAGAGGCGTTGGCATGTGAAACAATTTTTAGGAGCGTACTAGTTCACATGTAACACTTTTTGTAAACCTTGTTCCTGACATCTCCTGTTTAAATAGCATTTTTTTCTAGTACAGTCTTAATGCATTTACATGAACTTTCTTTCAAAATGTGACAATAGCAAGCAGGATACAGATTCCGGTTTCTGTTACTGTTTTCTTAATAACTGCAGTAAGTCATCATAAACCACAAGATAAACAGAAAATTCTTCTAAGATTTTCAGTATGTTTGTTAAGGCAACACAGAGCTTTTAGAGGAACAAACGATATTTGGGGTGTATAAGACACACACACACACACACATAAGGACACAAACTTTAAATCTTGGTATTCTGCTTTTGAAGACTTTTAAAACTCTTCAAACATAATAAGCCATTGGCAAGTCATTAGCATAACATTTAATATTTAATATGATACCATCTAACAATAGTTATTAGACTACAGGACTATATTTTCTATTCTCTGTAATCATTTATCTGTGGATGAAACAAAATTTTCTTTTTTTGTTTTATTTTTGCTAGTGGCATAATTGGATTATGCCATAAAGATTACCATAAAATGTTGGAATATGTGGAATATGTACCTGGTTAAAAACCATGTATTTACCACAAGACTAAATGATGAGATTAATCTCTACCATTTTCCTAAACTTTATCCCCCAGATGATCTCAGCCACTTTGCGAAGGGGAGAGGCATATTTCAGCACAAAACATGGGATCGTAGCCATCCAGAGGGTTGTTTTTTTTCCATTCTAAAGATGCCTCTAAGGTCTATGAAGAACTTAAGAATATTCTTGAAAGGGTTTATTTTTAATTTATTTTAAAATATTATAGCTAGCCTTCTTACAAATTGTGACTCTGGGAAGCATATCAACATAATCAAAGTAAATGAAAACCCCAAAAGAAAAATGAAAATAGTATCCATACAAAACTAAGAAGAAAATCTGCACAAAATTAACACAACCAAACAACAACACCCCTCTGTGTGTGTGGGGTGTGTGTGTGTGTGTAATTGAGCTCAAAATTGCCCGTTTTTGTGACCTTGCCACAGTTAAGTGAATCACTGCAGTTGTTAACCTAATAATCGTTAAATGAATCTGGCTTGCCGCATTGACTTTCCTTGTCAGAAGTTCACAAAAGGACCTCAGGACACTGCAACTGTCATAAATACATGTCAGTTACCAAGCATCTGAGTTTTGATCATGTGGGGATGCTGATGATTGTAAATGTGAAAAATTGTCGTAAATCACCTTTTTCAATGCTGTTGTAATTTCAGGTGTGTGTGTGTGTGTGTGTGTGTGTGTGTGTAACATGCACACACACGTGTATATACTCTGTGTGTGTGTGTGTGTAAATATATCAGAGTCTTCGGAATGGGGCGGTATATAAATGTAAAAATAAATAAATAAATAAATAAAATATCAAGAAATGAATTGAGGATAGTGCTACTAATGCATTTATATCAAAACAAGCTCATTTACCAGTCTTGCCCAATGCACAGAAGAAGAGCCAGGTCTTCACAGCTTAATGGAAAGCCAGTAGGTCAGGTCATCTTAACATTGGGGGAAGGTCATTCCAAAAAACAGTCACAATAACAGAGAAAGCACTTCTCCTAGGTTATAAGGTGAATTTATAAGACAGAAGCTATCACTACTCCAGTATCTTCATTGTCAGTTCTGAGGTTGGCTATTGTCCCTGATGTCATTAGTTTCCTTTATATTTAATCTTAGTCACATTTTTCACTGTGCTGCTTGATTTTTATTACTGGAGCTTGCGGATCCTTTTCATTTTCAGCTATCAGAGTAGTATCATCAGCAGAGCACAGTTGGCATAGGGCCTGCTTACTTGAGGGACCGTCTTTTCCCTTTAACATCTGCCCAGACAATTTGATCCTGCCTAGTTGGTGCTCTCTTGGTTCCTTTGATTAAAAAAATCAACTTCTAGATCCTGATGGCCCTCACTCTGTTGTTCTTTAGGAGAATAACCATGAAGACCTGGCTCTTCATCCAGGCCTTCAGCAAGGGAGAATGAGACACCCCCCCCACTTCTTCACACTTGCCATCCTTCTTTTAATTTTTATGTTCTGTTGTAATTTCTTTGTTTATCTGTTGGGAGCTGCCCATATTTGCTGAATCTGGCAACTTGCAAGTTGAATTTATTATATTTAAAAGGCATAGGAAAATATTGTTACTATATACACCACAACATGAAAGCATTGCTGCTGGTTTTTTAGCTGATATTGGCCTTCATACAATCATACACATCATTCATTCCAAGAATCTAGGATGTCATACTATAGTATAATATGCTACATTATGTAGCTGATAAAAAGCTAGTTGACTACTACTTTGTTTTTTACATGGGTGTTTTTTTCAGAATAAAAATTAAACAGTATTCCAGTAATTATTTAATTCCAATACTGATAGACAACTTTCATTGTCCTGGTATAGATATGTATAACTATGAATTTATTAAAAATATAATATTCACTTGTGACATCTTCCTAGTGAAATAAATTGTGACACCTTTTTATATGGGAATACAGTAATTAGCTGTGTGTGGTAATATCAGGAATTAATAGGTGATGAATGAATATAGGTTGGCTATAAAGATGAGAGACTGGTAAACAAGAAATACATAGAAGTAGTTAGGTCATATAGAGAATGAATGAGGATCAAATAACAGAGCAAGCATATTAAACAAGAGTATATGAGACAAGAAAAAAAAAGACCAAGAAAAGTATACTTACATACATGTAGTAAGTGGGATTCTCAAAAGGAGGAAATTGACAATTTAAAAAAAAACACACAATAAAGTGGTATATTAACATGGTGGAAGCATGAACAGCTTGCAAGGTTAGAAAGATATAGTGATTTATGGTTGTTGGTGAATCTTATTTGTATTTTTACTTATTTTGTATTTGTCCTTCACTTACACCTTTAATATTTTTGTCAGTATTTCTTCCCTTCTGTATTCAGCACAGAAAGGGAATAGAGTGATGAAGAGACTTGCATATAATAAAGCAAATAATAAAGAAGGTTGAATCCTGCTTTAAGCTATTCCTAGAGATGGTTGTCTAATTTTTGCTTCATCAGTAATGGTGAACACACCAACCCATCTATTTGTGTAATTGTTGTAATCTATTTGTGTAATTGTAATTGTTGCACTGTTGAACTGTTTTTGTGATGAGAATGTTAAATTCAGAGTCATTCAGAATATGCCTTCCTATAATTTAAATCCTTCATTCTGCGTCCCATACTCTGTGACAATAGAGAACAGGTCTTGACCTTTTTTTGTGTGACATCCTTTCAGGTATTTAAAGAATGCTGTCATATCCTCCTTCATCTCCTCTGTTCAAAGCTAAATGTCCACAGCTTCTTTGATCTTCATAGGATATTGTTTTTACTCCTCTAATCTTCCTTATTGTCTTTCTCTAAACTGGTTACTTCTAAACAGTGGTTACCAGAACTGGGCACAAACTCAGTAATGCTGCATAAGTGGATTTAATACTTGCTGTGGTTTGGAAATGATGTTTGCATTGGTGCAGCTTATTGCTTTTGTGGTTTCTGTAGCCATGTCACATTGCTGATTAATATTCATTTTTCAGTCAATTACTATTCCAAGAAACTTTAGATACCAAATGTTATCAAGCCAAGTATTCCCTATCTAATATCTGTGCATTTTTAGCTTCCTAAATAAAGAACTTTGCACTTGTCTATTAAATTTCATTTGTTACAATTCTCTAATCTTTCAAGATCATCTATAATCTTATTTCTTTTTCTTAGACATTAACTATTCCACTTAGTTTTGTGATTCAGCAAATTTGATAAATATTCCCGCCATCTCTTTAGCCAATTCATACTGAAGAATGGAACTGAAATTTTCAGTGACTCACTTGATATCTCACTGCAATATGCTGAAGAACTATTGACAGCCACTTTTTGAATATAGTTTTTGAATTTGGAATCTACTAATTGTTATGGCATTTTGTGTATAGCTTTCCCAAAATATAAGAAAGGGTTTGGGTTTTTTTTAGAAAAAAAAGGTAAGATTAGACTGGCAATAATAATGCTGCTTACTACTGCATTGTTATCAAGGCACCTAGCAGAGCAAATCTTTTTTATGATTTCCTTTAATGTCTTCCCAAGTATTGGTATCAGATTGATTAGCAGTGAGGTCATAATAAGCATTATTCAAAGATAACATAAAAGTTTGGCCAGTCTATCAATAAATTCCTTCAGCACCCTTGAGTCAAGTTATCTAGTCCCTTATATTCAGATTCACATCAAAAAATAGCTCATCCATTGCTTTGTCTCTATCAGTCATGCACTTAGTCCTGCCCTTCATCCTCTTCTTCCTGGTGGAACACATCTTTTTGTTATTGTTTTGTCACTTTCATTGAGCAATTGATTTTACTTTTATTGCCTTAGTTAAAAAAAATCTAAAGAAGCCCTTTCTGTGTTTCATCCCTTATACATTTTAACTTACTCTGGTCTTTACAGTAGGTTTCCTGATTCTTTTTCTACACTCCAAGCCTATCTCTTTGTACACTTCTTGCACCTTCTTTGTTTTCACATCCTCACTAAATTATTTGTGCAGCTATTCTTTTTCTTCATCAGAATTGTATTTTTTGTGTGTGTGTATCTGTGTGAAATTCCCATACATCTTGAGCTCCTTTTCTCTACAGATTACCTTCCCATGGAATAAGACTTGTCATTGCTCTTGGTTTGTTAAAATTTGCTTATTTGAAGTCCAAGATGTACATTTAACTGTCCCATCATTTATTTTAAAAGAGTTATAATGAAATCTTTGGCAATGTTATAGAGGTAGTGGAAATGTTAAAAAAAATGTTACTATATTGTTACTATGCTAGAAATGTACCCTTCAGAAGAATAAGTCTGTGAAAGTGTAGATCCAGATGACCAAAATTCAGAATAGTTAAATATTACCTGTCTGTCATAACAAATGGTCTTATAATCTTTAAGTTTTCAAAAGACTGTTGTTTTCATTTCAGAAGATTAGTATGGCCCCTCTGTCCATGGAAACTTTCTGTCATAAATCACTGGTAGGGATTTTTTTTCAGTTCAGTTACCATATTTTCCAAGAATTTTTTACAATAGTAGCTGTCATTTAGGCAGAATGGTTGTGGACTTCATTAGTCTAATACTTCGACAATGTTTTCCTGAGGAGCTAGGTCCTTGAGAGGATATTAGCTAGAGGCAATGACTGTTTATATCCTTAGAGAAGCCAGTTTTAATGTTCTCTTCTCTAAAAGTGATAGTCATCTGGGTAAAATCTAGCAGAGAGTGCCAAGAGAAATGGCAGTCATGTATTATGCCTTTTGTGACTGAGGAGTATACAGTGTTAAAAACACATTTCCACAACCTCATTGTTTACATTTGGCTTTTAATGAGACTGTTGATTGATGACTCTAGCATCACATGATGGGCAAGAACAAAGCATGAATTTGTCAAATACAAAACTAATGAGAAGAGATCCTTGATTAAATAATAGTATAACAATACAACACACCTGCTTTGAGCCTCCCTTTGCTTTTTTTTCTTCCTTGCCCGAGGAGGAGACTTCTCAATGGATTACAGTAACACTTTTTGACAAGCTTATACAGGGTGGAGTTCCTATGTACTGCCAGGACCCATTTGGCGATACCTAGATAATGCATTCTTTTTATTTTTGCTGTCAAAATTTATTACTGTAAAAGCATTGATTGTTACACAGCTGGCTTGACTTGTTCTCATTTTTAAGTTAATTAACAGAAGGTCTAACATAGTGTTTATTTTTCTTCTTGTGCAACATTTGACCATTATGGCTTTAGGATAAGTTTCATAAAAAATATCCTGCATTCCTTGGGGAAAAAAAACTTTGTTTGCAAGACCTTGCTGAAAATCTCTATTCACTTTAACTGCCCTCAGTTAATATTTCATTCTTTTGGCTAAAAACCCTGGTAGTCATTGATCATTAAGCTGTGAAAAGTAACACTGGTAAGGGCCTTTATTTTGAGATTTTCAGATTTATTCACTGGTGAAACTACTCTTCCATATTTGTACATGTATGAATTAAATCCACATTATATTTCAATTTTTGATCTTAACCCAAACAACCTTCATAAGGCAGCTGCTTCTTTAAAAGTCCAGTTTATCTGCTCATCTAGAATTCTAGCTCTAGGGAGAGGTTCTCATTTAGAAAATTAAAAATGTCAATTTGAATCACTTGTGAAACACCAGTGTATGACTATTATTATAGAATTCACTTTGCTTAGGCATAATGTTCAAAGGATACAATTTTTTAAGTGAGGCAGTCTCTCTATGCACTCTCTTCTTTCAGCATAAATAGTGACATTTATGAAAATTGTCATATAATTCTCGCATAGGTCTGCATGTTAAAATCTAATATATTCAGTAATTCAAAGATTTATTACACTATTATCTGGTGAGCCAATTAATACGGTAGAATACATAAGTAGAATTTAATAACTGAAACTGGTTATATTGAAAATACAGTTATCACTTCTGTCCATATGTATGTGTCTATCTAATTGTGGTCAAAACTTTATCACAAATCATTTTAATGAGTAAAATCATTTTTGTGATTTTAATGTGATTTCTACATCATTCAATCTCCAAAACAGCAACAAAAATATTTTAGAATTGTTAATACTGTTTTCTATCATTATTATATATTATTGGATAAAGCATGTAGGATATTATTAATCAGTTCCCTTAAGTGCATCAGGGTGTATGGAATTTATAGTTGAAATATTTGGAGAGCATTATATTACCTATTTCAAGATTGAATCTCCAATACTTACACACACACACACACACACACACACACACTTTAAATAGAAACTCTAATGTGAAAGTGATTAAACTTCTGTGCTCACAACTGGAAGAGGTTTTTTTTTAATTCTATGCTGTTGCTATATATCTATTTTACTTAGAGAAACATATGCTAATAAAAATTGACACAGATATATTTTATCCATATCAAGTAGTAGGTATCCTCATCTTCTGAATTTCCCAGAATTTCCCAGAAAATATTTCAGACATACAGTATTCTGGTTACAGTTAACATTAACAAACGTTAGCATTAACCAGTACAAAATTCAAAATTAATCATAGCATCAAGAAATAACAACTTAGGCTTATATACCGCTTCACAGTGCTTTATAGTCCTCTCCAAGTGGTTTATAGAGTCAGCATATTGCTCCCAACAACAATCTGATCTCGGAAGGATGGAAGGCTGAGTCAACCTTGAGCTGCACAGAATTGAAGTCCTGGAGTGAGCAGTGAGTTAGCCTTGCAGTACTGCATTCTAACCACCGTGCCACCACAGCTGAAAGGGACTTGTAAATTATATTGACATACCTCACAAAAACTATTTCATGTTAATCAACAGAGAGAAGGCAACCATTTTGGAACAAAATAGGCTATGACAATTTAAAAAAAACATAATTCTGAAAAGTTTTCAAATTCTGGAATAATCAAATATAAAAATCAGAAGCTATGTGTTTTGTTCATGCAGCTTTTACTAGACTCTTCTATAAGCATACCCGCTTTATATATTTATAAAGTGTACAAGATTGTTATCTTAGAGGATCAAATTAATATTTTCTATGATGGCATTTTGTTTAGACAAACTGGGTGCCTTTTTTAATGTAGTCTTTATTAACATCAGACCCTATGTTTAACTTCAGGTGTGGCTCAGTAGAAACATTCTTATCCTTTGGGAAACACAAAATATATAGATTTCAAAATGTGCTTTGTCTTATGACAAAAATGGGCAATATATAGCTCTCCAAATATTGCTGAACTACAGCGCACATCAGTCCTAGTTAAAATGACAATGGTGATGAATGATGGAGGTTGCTGTCCAACAACATTTAATAAGTCAAACATTGTCCACCCCTATTTTATGGAACGTGTAACCTGGTTAATGTCAACATATGGACAATATAATTGTTTTCATATTTGCAGTATTTAGTTGGTTTAGAAATCATTAAAAATATGCCCAATTTGTTTTAAAATTGAACCTACAGAAAGACAATTATATACATATCATATTCCTGAAACTCAGCTTGCTTCTTCTTTTCTGCTAGAACAATCTTTCTCAATCCAAAAAGTAAAACTAAGAATAGCAAGTCTGTATAGAATTCAAATTAATTCAAATTCAAATGCTGGTGGGTTATCTAAGCCTTTTGTGTTATCTCAACCTGCATATAGAATCCATATTATTCTTTCAGAATAGCTAAATAACTGTTCTAAAGAGAAAATGTGTCTCCAATAAAAAAAACCACAGGGCTTTAATGGCTTATATTAAAATGCTGGTTTAAATCTATAAAGCCTTTTATGGATTGGTACCTATTATCATCAGAACCCCACCTCTCTAATAGAGTCAGTCTGAATCCTTTGATAATTCCAGAAGAACCAGCTGATTGTGTCCTCCATTTTGGAAGATCAGGGGCCAAAGCCTGGAAGCATTGATTCTTAATAATGGAGCTTTTCCCTCTCAAATGATCCCCCATTGGAGACTTGTCTACCTCCACATTGTCTGCCTCCTAGAAAAAGCTTTAGAGAGTTTTTCTGTAGGGCTTTTTGGGTCTGCTGCTATGAACTAAGATGTGATTTTATTCTATGTTTATGTTTTATGGTACACACACACAAATATACTGTATATGTAAACTTCTTCCTATCCACTTTATGTCAAAATTATAAGATTCTTCTAAAATCTGTTTTTGCATGCAAATTTGTATCTTGCATACAAAAATATATTCTCCTTATCCGGGCAACAAGACTTCCTTTTTCTTAAATAAATCCCCTTTTTCCCCTTCAGTAGTGTTTGTGAGAGTACGTATTATGCTGGATAGCATCTTTTCTTATCTGGAAAATACAGGTAGTCCTCAACTTACAACAGTTCATTTAGTGACCATTCAAAGTTTCAGTGGGACTGAAAAAAGTGACTTATGACCATTTTTTCATAGTTACAACCTTTGCAGCATCCCTATGATCATGTGATCAAAATTCAGATGCTTGCGAAATGGTTCATACTTATGACCACTGCAGTGTCCTGGGATCATGTGATCACTTTTTGCAACCTTCTGACAAGCAGAGTCAATGGGGAAGCCAGATTCACTTAACAAACAGGTTACTAACTTATCAACTGCAGTGATTCACTTAAGAACTGTGGCAAGAAATGTCAGAAAAAGGGACAAAATTCACTTAACAAATTCTCATTTAACAACAGAAATTTTGGATTCAGTTGTGGTCATGTCTTGAGGAGTACCTGTATATTCTCTGCTTAACTTTTATTGTTGTAGATTTTAATAATCCTGAAATGATTTGATCCTGTCCATTTATCATCCTTCTTAGTAATCTTTTCAGTTTTGAAAAGTTTTCTCTTTTGAAATCGTATACCTGTTACTGCATTACATCTTCCTGTTTTTACCCAAATTAAGGTCATTAGCATTGTGCTCAGTATTTTCAACCCTTAAAAAAATAACTGAAACAAAAATCAAGAGGGCAAAACTATTCTCAAACCAAAAGATATTGTAATTTGAAATCACATTAGGAAATCTGTAAGGTCAAAAGCTAGCTATGATGAACGTCTTCAGATGATGATAAAATGCATGGAGTAGCCAAATGGTTTATCCTCAACTGGGAGTTCCAAAGCCCTGGTTGGACCACAGTAAATAATTCTTCCCATGTGCAGGTCACTATATCTCAGATGCCTATGGTTTGCTTGAAATGAGAAGATAACCAACATAAAAAGGCAATTTTTGAAGAATTTGGGTTCTAATTTAATACTTCACAACTTGCCCCTGTATCTTAAAAAGACAGGCCATTTCTATGCAGCCTGATTATACCAATGTTTTTAAGCTCTACTGAAAATATATATTTTTTTTAAATGGCTCAATTACATAGCAGAAGTGATGAAAATTGTAATGATTAATGCTATCTACATGGCATCTGAAGATGATAAAATGGAAAAAAGCAAAAGGCTGCTGCATAACTTTACTAGAGGTGGCTTTACTCTGTTACTGTAAAGACTCAGTGGAAGAGATATGTCCTTTACTAAAGCTCTAAGGGACTAAGGGACTTAGGAAGGAAAGCTTGTTCTTGTGGTATGCAAATATTTATTTTTGCATGTACAAAAGAGTATCACCATTTTGTCTGTAATCTTCTTGTATATTGATGAAGTCTTGTACTGTAAATTGCTTGCACTGCAGTGCAACGCTAACCTTAATTAAAACATACTTTTTAAAAAAACTGTACAAATATTTTAGATAGTTAATTCTGACTTGGATAAACAATGTTCCATTATCTAACAATGAACTTAATGAGAAAGTATGTACGTCTGAGTAAGAAACTGTTAACTTAAAATTGAGTTCAGCAGTGTCATTTCACATCTTTGTGCTATAGCAAGGCAGTCATGCATAATATATTTTTACATTCCTGACATTCCTTTGTATCTGTTGTACTAAAGAATAATGCCAAAAATGGAAGAAATACTGAAATGTTTAATTGCTGGCCTGAAAAAGAAAATTATCTGCCAATATTATCTCCAGTTGGGATAAATTTAGAGCCCCAATGCCTCTAAATTTATTCCCCCTCCCCTCAAAGTTTTTACTCCTTGCTTAGATCAAATGTTTATTTATTTTTCTTCATTGAGTTTGAAGTTAGGATGCATAATGAAAACAAGATATTTTTGTTTGAAAGCTGAGCAGAGATTGGTCTTATTTTCCCCAAGTTTCCAATTTCATATTACTGATTCTCAGTGGGACTTAGAAGGTGAGTAATAAAATATTTCCAGTGAGAATAAAAATAAAATCAGCTTTAAAAAAACCAATGGGCACAGTAACAAAAATTCAGTACAAAACCAAACAGGAATAATAATTGTTAAATACTGCATGAAATCCAAATATTTTCAAAGGAAAAAAAAAACCTCTTTTGTCTCATTGCTTCAAACCAATAAATAGATAATGAAGCAGATCTTGGTTGACTGCTTTGGAAGTTCTGTTTCAATGGTGGTTGAGTTTGATTGCCCTACTCTAACTAAACTTAGGCCAATAACTATAGTAAAGACCTCCTGAATTGTCAATCTCTCCATCTGGAATATTATCCCTAAGACGACTTATTTGCACCTACTGTACAGTATTTATGTTCCAGAGTTAACAACAAAGGTATTTTCACCTACACATATTATTGTCTTTTTTTAATTGATTGATTTTATGGTTTTTGTTGTGCGTGTGCATGTGCAAGTGTTTTAATTTTGTATGGTCACACTGGACAACTTTTCTTAGAGCTCAGTCTTAAAGCACCGGTGTTTATCTTGGCAGCCGCTCTTTTTTGGGCAGAGAGTTGCAGAAGGCAAAGCTACAGGTACACTGACCTTCCAAGTTATCACTACATTTATCTCCAATGCCTCATGTAACAGTATTTTTAAACAGGATATTGGAATAGTATATAATTCTTAGGACCAGCCAGCCTCTCTCCCCTGTGATGCTTTTCTCAGACCATGCATTGGGATCAGTGCATTCCAGATAGCTGCATCTTGTTTTATGGTTAAAGAAGATGTTATTGTAGTCATTTATTATATTTACAGTATATGCTGTAAGTGATTTTGGGAGCCAGGGCATGCTATGGTATTATTGCAGCAAAGCAGTGCATTTACCAGGAAAGAAAATACAGGTAGTCCTCTATTTACAACAGCTCATTTAATGACTGTTCAAAGTTACAATGGCACTGAAAAAGTGACATGATCATTTTTCACACTTATGACCGTTGATCACCTTTTGCCACCTTCTGACAAGCAGAGTTAATGGGGAATCCATATTTACTTAACAACCATGTTACTGACTTAATACATACAATGATTCACTTAACAACTGGGACAAGAAAAGTTGCAAAATGGGGTAAATTTACTTGACAAATGTTTCACTTAGCAACATAAATTTTGAGCTCAATTGTGGTGGTAATTCGAGGACTACCTGTAGCTGCAATGGCAGAGAGTAGGACAAATTATCAACAGCCAAAGGAGGCTGGGGGGAAGCAGCATTGTTGGCCATTTTTCTTGTTCGGATAATTGATTCTCTTTATTGGAAATATTTAAGCAAAGGCTGACAGCCTGTCAGGGATATTCTAGTTGATTTACAGTATGGAAATCATTCACTTAGTAGGAGTTAGTTGGAAACTTCTAGATTCCAACTCCAAGATTTGGTGATAATCAATTTTGTTTACATCAAAAAAGTATACTAGTTAATACCAAAAAAGTATACTAGTTAATACCAAAAAAGTGTACTAGTTAATACCAAAAGAGTGTATTAGTTAATACCAAAAAAAGTGTACTAGTTAATATCAAAGACTGTGGCCCATTGTAGTTGTGTCAAAATCAAGACAGAGAAATTCCTTAATGTGAAATAATCTAATGTGTCCTTTTAAAAACTATCAAATATCCAGAAAATTAATTTCTTATACTTCACTAACTACCCAGTTCCTTTCTTTCAACCTGTGTTCCCCAAATGTTAGTATACTGTAAACAAAGGACAGGTATTCCAAAACAGGTATTTATACCTGGGTGAATATTGATTTTGAAATACCAAGCTAGTTTTTTATCTTCCTGTCTTTTTCCTATCCCAGGATGAACGCGAAGCCCGAGAAAATGTGAAGAGAGAACAGGATGAAGCTTACCGAATCTCTCTGGAAGCTGACAGAGCAAAAGTATGTATCAGTCATTACAAAGCATGCAATGTTTAAGACTAATATTAAGAAATAGATTTATTAATTATTAATCCAAATCAGATCATGTTTTGTCACGTGTTAATATTTGTATCCCAGGATCTGGTTCCTTTCCTAACCCTTTTCAGAGAGCCATCAATGCCCTCCTATACTTGTGATGAGGAGAGAAGTTCTGAGAAACATGGCTTTCCTATTGGAGAACTCTCATAATGTTGTGTCATTTCTATTGGACAAGACTGTTTCAATGAGGAAAGTTGCTTAGCTGCAATTGCTTTTGGCACTACTTTTCTCAACTAATCAGCATGCTTAACTAGAAAAAGAATCATGTTACTCTTTTAGTAAATACAAGATTGCAACAATCTGCTGCTCTCAATCTATCATGGTAACCTTATGTATCCCCAAAATTCTCAGAAAATAAGTACTTTGATATCACCTTTGATACGAATGTTAAGTTTCACTTTAACACTAGAAAAATACTATAGTAATAAATAAATCAGTTCTTTACTACCTTACCATGATATCCAAAATTGTCTCCCTATGTTGATTTTCTCAAGTTACCCAACAATGTTCAGTCTTGCCACAATAATGCAAACAGGGAAAGAACTCAAAATATAAAAAGATGTGCAAATAGAAGAAATAAAGTAAAAGTAATTATAGAATCATATCTAATATTATTAAAAAATTAATGATAGTTGGATTAATGCTCGGAGTAAAAGTAAGGCAAATTACATGATTCCAGTTCAGTTAATAGTTTAGTTAATTGATTAGCCCATAGACCATATCAAAGTTCCAAATACAAATTATTAATAAAGATGATTCCACTTCAGTGGCAACATGGGAGGAGGATCATTCACACTGGCAATTTGTACAGCAGCAGCCACTGCTTTGATCATGCTACTTTGACTTCCATTATGCTTGATTTGTCCTACTGAAGGATGCCAAAAATGCATGCTTTTCTCAATGGCAGAGCTTGCCTACAAGGGTCATGGTTTTTTTCACAGAGTTTCCAGCATGGTGGGAATAATAATAGATAGTTCATTTAAAAAAAAAAAAGTCTGAATAGTTTTAGAATCTAAAAGAAAGATCATTTTCAATAGAGAGAAATAGATATAGGGAATATATTTTCCTGAATCATTAGTATTGTGTCTGTGAAGAAATGTAAACCATTCAAATATGGAAAGCTGTCCAAATGATAAATTCTGTTTGAACAGACTTATTAGTTTATCACTTGTTCTGCAGAGGGAAGCACAAGAAAGAGAAATTGCAGAGCAGTTTCGCTTGGAACAGATTAAAAAAGAACAGGAGGAAGAGCGTGAAGTAAGTGAGTTTAATTTTTTACTCAACTGTAGAATAACAAGTGTGTAAGCTGCAAAGCAAGGGAAGCTACCAGCTGTAATTTCAATGTTTTTTGTTGAAAACAAAAATGTTTTTAGATGTTTTCTCCCAGAAGGAAAACAGGTGTCTAGTATAAAGTGTGATGTCATAAAATGCACATTGTAACATCATGATGTGAATCCTTTTGGACTTGTATCGTGATGTTGCATACAACTTCATAAGTCTTTTTGCTTCCATCATCATGCAAGTTTCATCATTCCTGCTCATCATTCCCTGGTGACAAATGGTGACAAAGGAGAAATGAGTATCCAAACTATTTTTTTTTATCAATACCACTCACAATCATATTTCAGATGATCTCTTCCAAAGAGGTTTTGAATATCATTTTTATATAATATTTTTACTTTTTTAGTTTCTCCCTATCTTAATATTTCTGTTCAATATCCTCTTTCTCTTACTTTACTTAATTACTTACTTACATTATTATATGCCTACCCATCTGACTGCCATGACTCTGGGAGGCTTATAAGGTTAAAAATGCCCCCAAACAGTACAAGGATAACCAAAGTAACCACAGAAATCATTTAAACTTTTTACAAAACCGTTTAAAACAATTCAAACACAGTCTGCTGAAGAATTCATTTATTTTCCTACATAGTCATTTAGTCACCAACATTACCAGATCCTCAGATCTGATGGCAAACCCATGCTTTCCTACTCTTCTAGAAGGCTAACAATGTTGGGGTCAGTCTCACCTCAGGTCAATATAGGCATAGGATAATTTTACTGTTGTATAATTTTGTTGGAGCATAAATTATGCTATTAACCAGCATTTGGATAGAATGTCCTTTGAGGGATTTTTTTTATAGAAAGCTGCAGAATAAGCCTACTTTTTGTACCTGTAATTGAACTGCCTCTAAATGCAAATAGCTGTAACAGGGAAAAAAGATATATTTATATATCAGAACAAAAACATCATTCACAAACTGCGTACAAACACTCTGTATATATACATATTACATATAGTCTGTTGCTATACAACAGAGTTTGCTTATATGATGTTCGTTCATTCAG
Organism: Oxyrhabdium leporinum; assembly: GCA_032468155.1. Lineage (NCBI taxonomy): Eukaryota > Metazoa > Chordata > Lepidosauria > Squamata > Cyclocoridae > Oxyrhabdium > Oxyrhabdium leporinum. The sequence continues at coordinate 22,260 of JANHFL010008517.1, forward strand.
CTTCTTTTAATAGCCAGTCATTCATCTATCCACATAATGAATCATCTCTTTTTATATCTGCAGTACAAATCCAAGAATTGTTAACATTACTCTTCCTTTATTGTTCTTTAAGTGTGTTCACTGATATGGAATATCCATTGTAAACATCTATTTTGCACTGAAGCTTTAGAGACTAGTTACTTTGGAGGGGAAGTTATTCTTTACATAATGAAAACAGGTTTTTCTAAGCTGCTGTTTGTTTTTTCTAGTATAATTGCTTGGGTTCAGTAAATACTATGGTATTGCATTTGTTATACAGTATTGGTAAATGTCAAAATACAATGATAGAAAGCAGGTGCCTCAGAAGAGAAAATAGAAAAGGATAACAACATTCATCCATTTATAAAAGATTAAAATAAGTCCATGTGCATGTAAACGAAAAAATAATAAAATATTTAAGTGTATATACTATTTTCAATTTCATCTAATCTAGTTCTTGTTCAATGCTGTTATGTCTACAAGAGCATTTCTGTGACAAATGACTATCCAGCCTCTATTTGAAGTTCTCCAGTGAAGAACTCACCACTTCATGTGGCAATAATGTTCCCCATCTAGAAATTTATCCTGATATTTAGCCTGAACCTGTACTTGTAGCTGTAACCCATTGATTCTGATTTCTATTTTCTGATACATTTGACAATAAGTGCTTCCCTTTTGTGTGACAATGCTTCTGCTATCTTCCCTTAATCCTCTCCATGTAAGCTAATTGTCTTCAGATCTTTTAACCATTCATCATAGGGGTTAGTTTCCAGGCTCCCTATCATTTGAATTCAGTTTGCAGCTTTTGAACTGCGATTCCCAGAATTGGAGACAATATTTGAAGTGGAATTCAATCAGGACAGAGTAAATTGGAACAGTTACTTCCCATGGTCTGAAGTCTGTATTCCTGTTAATACATACTAAAATAGCTATTGCCTTTTTAGCAACTGCATTATTTCTTCCATCATATATTTATATCTTATATTTTTCCTATTCAGATACATAACTTTATATTTCTCTTCATATCAGCCCATAGCACAAATCTGTTTTGATTTATTTTAAAATATTTCTTTCTTCTTTAAAGAATTAACCTTCCTTCCAGCGTTGGGTCTCCCGCAAACTTGATATTTTTTCCTCAATTCCCTCATCCAAGAAACTGGTTAAATTTTGCACAACACAAGATACAATACAGAGGCCTATGGCACACAGCCATTAACAAGCTTTCCTGGGTACATTCAGCCAATTGTGAATCTGTTTAATGACTATCATCTAGCCTCTATTTTACCATTTTATTAAGGAGAATATGAGAAAATTTATCAAAGGCTTTTGTTGAGCTGCACTTAGATACACTCAGATTTATGACATTTTTCTGTTCTATCTAAGCTAGTAACTCTATCAAGAAAAGAAGATGATTCTGACATGATTTGTTTGCAACAAGCCAGTGCTGGGTCCTTTTAATTATAGTATGTTCATCTAAGGACTCACAAACATGCTGTTTATTATGGCTTGATTTGAGGCTGAAGAGAATCACCAGTAGTTGTCAGTCCCTTTTCAGAATTGATTCAGACTCAAGACAGTTGGCTGCTAACTTAAGAGATAGATGCTGAGTTTGGAAGAGTGCCAAACCCCAGAATGCACCATCAGCTAAACATACTGTAGCTCAGCAGTGAAGTTCTGGACAACTCTTTGAAAGGCGAAGGCATTAATTCCCCTAATTAGATAAAGCCATGAGCTCTGTCTGTATAACATCATTCTCCAGACCCTCTCCCTGGTTAGAAACAATGGTCTTGCATCCTGCTCTGAATTCCTGCAACCTAATGTTCCTAATGTAGCATCAGCATCAGCTTTAACTTTGAACTGTCTATTGTGAATTCTTCTGATTCTTGAGACATAGACTGTTTCTTTAATAACCTGGTACTTCTGTCTTAAATTCCATGCAAACTGATCTCCTTATTACAATTTATGGATGGGTCATATTACTATTCTTCTTATCTTTTTTATATGTAACGTGAGGCAGCAAACATACCCAATACTCTTGTTAAGTATTTTCCTCATATCAACAACTCTTAGGCACCTTAACCATTAATCAAACTGGCTCCCTATTATAAATAGATTAAATTACAATATACAATATAAGATATGATTATTCAGATCTATTCAAGCCTTTATTTATGCTTCCCTAGCCAGTGCTTATGTGTGCTTATTTTTGCCTTGACTATTGAGAGTGTCAAGCTTATAACATTGGAGTACGAATCTTTTTACCCGTATTGTATCATGAAGAAGATTGGTATACAGAATCTTGTACAGAATCAAATAAGCCTAAACTCTAGCAAATGCATTCTTAAATTCATTATGATATGGCTCCTGTGATCTATTTGAACCTCTTTTGAACCTGCCTGTGATTTTCTTGACAAAATTTCAGAAATGGTTTGCCATTGCTTGCTCTCTGCGGCTGAGAGAGAGTGATTGGCCCATGGTCACCCAGCTGGCTTTGCGTCTCACAATCTTCTGGTTTCTAGCCGGATCCCTTTACTATTACATCAGACTTGGTCTCTACAGAAAGATTTATGAGGAGCCAATTAAGGCTCAAGATTTTTAAGTTACCTTGATGACAAGTCTGAGGTTGTCCATTATAGATGTCATGCTGGCAAGTCTACAATTTTTTTTAGATTCTCTTTCTTCCCCCTTTTGAAAGCAGAGATGATATTTTCTGTCTTCCAAGCTTCTGGAATCTCGCTTGTCTTCTCTCAAAGATTACTGCAAGTGTTCTGTGATCAACCATTAACCTATTACCCACTCACAACCTTTTTCTCTCAGTGGACCTACAACCTCTTTTGCTTTATTGCTAACCTATCCAAATAACTCATTTTTGTTGGTTTTGAGGGCGTGGGTGTGGGTCTCTTTTGTAAGCCTTATGTCAAGTTCTTTAGCAGCTGCCTAAATTAAAGGTGATCCTTTTCCAAGCATGCTTTATTGGAGTTCTCATTAGCAAGGCTTATTGAGGTGGACAGATTGGGCTTACAAGAATTTCATCTCCTGACATCGTTTGGGATTTCAGGCAGCTTCCCAATTCAACTCAGTGGAGCCATCACTAGACACTTCTTTTTCAAGGAGGCTCTTGGCTTAAGTCCATGGAGGGACTATATGTTTTCCCTAGTGTTCTGTAGAAAGGTTTGCTCATGTAGTTGTGGATCATCTTTTATAGGGATAATCATAATTACCCCTGGATACCTCCTAATCCTTTTGCCTCTTTTGGTCACCACCCCACCCCCCAATCTATGTACTCACTTTTCTGGCTCTTCTGAGTGTGTCCATTGTCCTGTCTAGGAACTTCTCATTTCCACTGATGTGTTGTGGTGTGGAAACATTTACTTTAAGCCCTTTAACTCTCTCTTTCAAGAAAACAAGATTGCACTTGCAAGTGTATTTTGGATCTTCTTCAGTTGGGAAAACAAACATTGTACACACCATGATTCCCTCACTCCCCATATCCCTTTGAGCTTCCTCTTCTGATTACTCTAGCCAATTTCCCATGAAAACATCCCTGTTTATTGACTGAACTTATGAGCAAACAGAAATCTGTTTTCTGGAAACTGGGTTCCTTAGATACCTCCTTGAGCTATCTCAATTAGGTCAACAAAGGCCATACTGCAGTCAGACACAATGGGTAGTCAGTAGCATTCAAGACATTAAAAGTAATCTATCAGCAGTGCTTAGGAAACAACAGACTTTTCCTCTCTTCTTTGCTCTTTTTTTCCTCATCTGCTTTGTATACTTCACTTGCCAAACTCCTGTTTTCCGATCAGACACCAAGTAAGCTTCCAGTGGATTTTATTAAAGTCTCTGGAAGGAATGGAGAAGCATCTCTCCTTTCTCTTCTTCCTTAATGTCAAACTATTGAATGTGTGGAATGCAAATAATGCTTGCCACATAGCAACACATTAACCTCCCAGACCAGATGTACATTATTTGTTGCTTGTTAACCCATTTGAGATGATATATATAAAATTTTTGCAGAGTGTATTTTCTACAGTTGTTCTGGGTTCTTATTCTTAGGTATTTCTTTGTACGATGTGATTTGGGAGCTTAAAAACATCAAAAACATGGAGGCGAAAAGGCAAAAATTCTAATCTATAGTATGTGCAGATAGCTTTTGGGCATACTAATTTGTACATTTTTTTCTGGTGTTTATGATTGTCCTGTTGATTTTTTATTGTTCTTAGTAACATTAACTTTTCATTTTCAAATCTAGGTATGTCCTAATTTTAAATTCATTGAATCCAATTTTAAACACACTTGAAGTTCAATCAGGCCTAAGTTGTGTCATCTTTTTTAAGTTCCATTGCTTGATTTCAAAGATCCTGCTATTAAGAACGAATAAGTCAGAATCTAGCTCAACAGAGGAATCTAAAAAAATTTGAGCATTCAAAAATTCATTAACATTCTCCAAACACATAATATTTTAAAGAAATGTATTTGTTTTGAAAGCACTAAGAGAACAGTTTGATTTGAAGTTATTTAATTGATATATATTTTCATAACTTGGTAACCCATTTTGGAACAAATTTATGCATGGAGAAATTAGATGTTGAGAACTTTTCTCTCTTGTTTAAAAATATCTATGAGAAGGTTACAGGATTTTAATAAATTAATATATCTGTCTAAATATTTAATAGTTTTGATTTTTATGCTTTAAAGGGCAATTTGGCACTTTGCAATTATTCACTCAATCAAGATTTTCTAAGTCCTTTCTGTCCAACAATTAAATTACCTATCACTGCTATGCAGTAAACTATTGGTTTAATAATGTGTTATAAGAGAAGGATTTATTTTAATTAGTTGTTTTTAGCTGTTATTAAGAAATGGATAAAGATGAATATGTTATTGAGATGTAAATTATAGAACTGTTGTGTGGAAATGGACTTCAAAAACAGGAAGACAGCATAATACTTGGAGAACATTTTTTCTTTAAAAAAGAAAAAGGAGCTTAAACATTAGAAATAAAAAGAAAGGAGTTTACTCTATACTTTATCTAGCCAAAGAGAGGAATCTTTCCCAGTTATCTTATGGCAATCATGATTCAAAGTCAAGATGGCAGTCAAGATCATGCAAAGCCCATTTTGTATGTGTGTTTGCATATTGAAAGGGTTAAGACTTTGATTGCGTGATCATGACCATTATCATGACATTTTTTTATCTGGTAGTGTCATTTAAGTACCAGTGCTAGGGAATATTCATAGCAGAGCAAAATCTTTTACTATCACTGCATAGGCAATTTTTGATCTGGAAATATAAACTATTTTAAATAAAGACAGTTAAGGTGAGGGTCAGGCCTGCCAATCATCATTTTAAAAGCTTTCTTAAAGCTAGTAGCCACATATAGAATGTTGGAAATGATAATCTCGCCAAAATTTATTTCCTAGGTTTGAATCTCTGTAAAAGGCAGGGAGAATGGGTCAATGAGCCAACTCATCCCCCTCTCTTGTTAGGAGATGGAATGGCTAGTAGGTAAAAGCATAATGTTGACTCTTCTCTTTTTCAGCCCTCAAAATGAACAGAATTTAAAAAAACTGATAGTGGGGAAATTTGATATTGCAACAAAATTTGAGTCAAGAAGAGGTAACTTACTCTCTCAGAAACCTAGAGAGCTTAATGCAAATGAAAGAAATCCGCCATTTTGGAGAAATGATCCAATTCAGCCTCTGGCAGGCTTATGAGAAAAAAATTAATCAAACCGTACTCTTGTCAGCCTATTTTTCATAATGCCATTCTTATTTACAAAATAATAGAATTAACAGTGAAGTAGCTACTGATCTCCACATGACTTTTTTTCTTTCTTTCCTCAGGCTATAAGGCTCTCTTTAGAGCAGTCATTGCCTCCTGAACCCAAACAGGAGAGCACTGAATCAGTTAGCAAGCTACGTATCCGAACACCCAGTGGAGAATTCTTTGAACGGCGTTTCCTGACCAGTAGCAAGCTGCAGGTTGTCTTTGATTTTGTAGCTTCCAAGGGTTACCCTTGGGAGGAGTTCAAGCTACTAGGGACTTTTCCCAGGAGAGATGTAAGTAAATAAATGTGTTTAGAATACTTTTTCCATTCCCTTACCCAATTGTAGTTCATGCTTAGGATGGTGAAGCTGAACGTGGACTGTGAAAGTGCAGAAGCTGTCTTATAGGATGTGCTGTTGCATCTCTCTGAGATAGCCATCTACTGTAGGTAGCTCCAGCAAAGGAAAGTCCCCCAATTTTCAAAATACTCTTTTCTAATATTTCCCACCTTGTACTTTTCAGCTCACTAGATTTGTACCTCTGATATTTAGGGCTCCACATGTGTCTGTCCCTAAGAACCAATCTGAGAATTCTTGTATAACTATTTGAAGATTTGAATGTGAGAGCCAGCTTCTCAGTGTCAAAACAAAAAACGTTTGCTCTTTGATTATTCTATAATATCCCTCGTATTTAGTTCTTGAGAACAATTAATCAGTGGAACCTTGCCTTCAGAAATTGTGGGTGCTCCAACACTTTTTAAGAAGAGATTGGACAACCATTTGTCTGCAATGGTATAGGGTCTCCTGATTGAGCAGGGGGTTGGACTAGAAGATATCCAAGGTCCCTTCTAACTCTGTTATTCTGTCTGTATTGGCTCTTAAATAAAACTATTTTATCACAGGATAAATATTAATTTGTGTGTTCACAGCAGCAAGGAAGGGTGCAAATCAAATAGATTTCAACTAGTAGTAGTTATTTGATTAATTATTTTTATCAATAGTTTTGGATGCTTTCTCATTAGATCTTGATGAGTGGAGAGAACCAAACCCAAGGGCATCCATCAATCCTTGACCTTAACTTTGCCTTATTCATCTTACATCAGAATAGTGCCATTTGCTAACCTTGTATCTGTAATGGAATACTGAACACCAGGAGAACATGTTTTCTCTCAACTCAAGGATGGGGTATGGCACTTTAACCTTGCTGTAACAAACAAGCAGCTGTCAATCATTCACCAAACAAGATAGAAGGAACCATTCATCTCAACTGAGAATGCATTTGCAGAACAGCTGCTACATCATCAACTTTGGTTCCTACAGCTCTTGGATCCATGTTGCTTTTGTCAGTACCAAAACAGCAAACTGTTTTCTGAAGCAGCCATCTGCATGGAGTTGGTAGAAAGGTTCTAGGAATTAGCCTCTATCCCAGGGAGGACTCCAAGTGATGATGGATATATTTGAAAAATGGAATGGAGTTGCTTAGATTGACATATGAAATGAAAGAAACCCTTCTGTGACATTACTTTTAAATTATATAAATAAATGTAATAATCAGACAAACATAACATATGTTACTCTTGGCACATAGGACAAAGTACAAAAGAAAGACCAAAATTAGGGGTGGGAACTATGGCAACTTTATGACCTGTGGATTTTGATTTGATTAGATTAGATTGGACTCCCAGAATTCCTGAGTTAGCATGGTTGGCTTAGGAATTCTGGGAATTGAAGTTCACAGGTCATAAAGTTACCATAGTTGCCCATTCCTGACCAAGATAATATCTTTATTGGGACCAACTGAAAAGACAGAAAAGTGAGCAAGGTTTTGAAAACTTTACAGCTTTTTCACTACTTCATGACCTTTTAGTTTCTCCTTCTAAAGGTATTACTTGATTGTTTCTTTTGGATTTTTCTAGTGATATCCTTTAATGACAAGATCTCTGATAACTACTTGAAAAGAATTATGGCATAGGTTTTGTATGGCACGGCATTTGAAACACAAGACAAGAGGCCCTTAACATCTCACAAGAGCATTGGCATGTCTTAACAGCCTGCACCTGCAAGTTTCTTTTGTAATCAAAATTAAACCTTGTATTTCTTTTTCTGTGCCGCATTTCCTCTTTTAAATGCAAGCAGTGAAATCTACTTATTTGGGAGTACTATATACCGGAGACTTAAGCTCTTTATTTACTGTATCTGGAGGCCTTAGTAAGTTAAGACTTCTACAGTATTTCACATTTATTTATCTGAGCTGTGGCTTAGGATCAGTTGGCACCTAAGTTACTTAAGGTTATTCAAATGCATTTAAAATGTTGCTTAATAATTCAAAACCAGTTTGTTTTGTTTAGAGTATTATGATTCTAAAAATCCCTTTAATTAGTCAATTCCAACAGCAGCTTAAATAAACAAGGATAAGGAAAAGGCATCTATTCCTTACTCTTCCGTTTCAAAATAGTTAAAATAAATTTAACTGAGCAGAATACAGTGCATTCAGTCAAGAGAAGGATTTAGGTTGATTTAGAACCAGATTGTAACTGGATGATTGCAGGACTATAAAATATAGGTGAGGGATTAAAAGGACTTGGCTGGGAGCAGGTGTTCGTTTGGTATGTTGAATACCAACTGTACTGTAGAAGGAGATGGACATAGCAAGAAGCAAAAGGCTATGTTGTAACATGTATTGTATTTCTGAACATAAAAATAATGAATTACTGGATCAGTTCTTTTAGACCAGCCTTGTACAACGACAATTCAACTTAGAAGTTGGATATAAAAATGATTGGCGTTTGTGTGGGGAGGGTGTGAAAAAAGAGAATGGAATTTCTTTTCTGCTTTGCCCCACATTTTCCATTATTTTATCCTTTTATATCATAGTCCTATCCTTCTGTATCTAACTACATTGCAAATTCCATTGAGGATAGTAAAAATTCACCTTTTTTTAATTACTTCCAAACATTCTCCTGATTACTCTATGAACTACCTAAGACAGGGTAAGATTCCCTGTCTAGTGGTCATTTCTCAATACTCTCATGAATATTGAACACTACAAATAACTGTCACCAAGATAAGAGTATTCTGTTTAAATGCCTCTATTCTGTTTTCTCATGCTTAGTTTTTACTTTATGAATTTTTGCTAGAAGAAAGTGTAGAAGCAAAATGCCAAGAAATAGCCTTGGCAACATTAAGAAATTAACATTGCTGTGTCTGCTAACTAGAAAATTTAATGATCTCCTGCTGTTTTGGTAATTGGACAAGTAAATGCATCTTAATAAGGCTCTGATCCTTAGTGATCCTATACCCCAAACTTTGTTCATTCCGATAGGGCTTACGCTGTCAGAACTGCTTGAGAATCTGTAAATTACTAAGACATTTTTGTATACATGTTGTTGGTCTAAATTGTACATCAGTTATATTGTAGCATCTGGGAATGTTGTGTTCCCCACTCTGAATCTTCTTGAGAAACATTTCCTCACACTGATAATTATAAATGGTGTCTTTAAGCTAATAGCTACCTCCTTTTTATTACGCAATCTGTATTCAATTGTCTTTGTCGCAGGCTCTCAGCTTGATCATAAGCATTTCATGTGCACCATTTTTCATAGTTCAGAACATGAGATAAATTAGTTTATGACTTAAAATGTCCTCAAACTTAGCTAGCTGGGGAAAAAAACTTTCCTTATCTCTTAGAATGCACATGTACAGTATTTGTAGTAAAAAATAATTCAGAAATCAGAAAACGAATGCATAATGTATTGACATTTAGCAATTCTTGGAAGAAATAGTACAAAGGATTTAAAGTCCATTTTAAATGCATTCAGAATTCAACAATTATATAACAAACATAAATTATTGACTTGTGGAGGCCAATTAATTCAACTGTGACCCAAAAGGTGAATATCAAACTTGTGACTGAGCTGTTTCCTTTGAAAGAGAGTTCATTACTAATTCACGTAGACCTCAGCTAATGTCTACAATTGGTACCGGAACCTCCATCACTAAGCAGTGCAGTTTTTCAATGTCATCATGTGACTGAAACCGATTTTACAACCTTCTATTGCTGCGGTCATTACGTGAATCAGAAGCTACTGAGAAGTCACAGAGAGCAATCATGTGACACCGGTACATTACAATCATCATAAATACATGCATTTTATCAAGTGCATAAATCACAACTACATGATTACAAAGATGCTTCAACACTCATCAGTGTAAAGACTGATCATAAGTAACTTTTTTCAGCATTATCGTAACAATGAACTAAGTTGCTGAGCGCATTGCCTTTACTGGCAAATTGCCTGTAGTTGTAGTAAATCAGTTGCAGATACCTTTTCATGCAAGCCAAAATAATATACTATGCAAATCCTTTAAAAAATAGCCTGGAAAAAAATGAAGCAAAGTGATAGTGCCTGCAGTGCATATGCATGTGGAAACAGCCACAAGCATCTTCTAGACCAGGGGTGTCAAATTCAAGGCCCAATGGGTGCTTAGATCTGGCCCATGGGGCTGCCCTGGAAGCAGTAAAGGACTGGCCCATGGTGCCTCTGCCAATGAAAATGGAGCTCGTAAGGTCAAACATAACCCTGATGCAGCCCTTGATGAAATTGAGTTTGACACCTCTGGTCTAGAGAGTATAGAAAGCTCTATTTTTTTTGGATTTATTGATATCTACAGAAACTAATAGCATTTTCTTAATTTTTAAAAGATTTTAACAGTTATTCTAGTATCTAAGGTAATACAGATTAGATAAGAAGATAATGAAAATGCTGTTCGTTCAAACAATGTTGTTAACAAATGTTGTAGCTGTAAATATCACCTCTACATTACATTTGATAGATGACATTTGGCTTTTAACACAGTATATTTTAAAAATGTATCATCATCTGTGAATTGATCTTAAGCCAATATCCCCCGCTTGTTCCCTATTTTTCCATATCACCATCCTATCCTAATTTCTAAGTCAATTTAGCATGGGAAAAAGAATTGAATCTCTTTTTAGATATTACATTCCATAGCTTTCTAACTGATATAATTGTTTCCAGAGATACTAGAATTCTGTTGTATTTAGATCGTAATACTGACCATCCAACCAAAGGTGCTACATACGTGTATCCAAAATTGCCCGAATCGTAAAATTAACATTATTTATTACTTCCAGTATTTAACAGTTGAGGGTAGGTAAATTTGATGACATTTGATATATCAAATAATTAATATCCACTTCTTATTGTCTACAAACCAATAAATTTCAACATGGCGTTCACAAAGTTGCAGCATCAAAGCTAGTCGAGCATGAATGGAAAGAACATTTCAGTGTTCACAGAAGTTTTATTCAGTGAGCTTGTTCTAAGCAAAGAAATTGAAGGTGAACCTCCCCTACAGGTTTCAACATATTATAAAATCTTGTAAGCAACAGAAATCATCTTTAGATATTTGGGTTTAATACTTTGAAGACAAGCACCCTGAACAAAAGTTGGAAGCAAATAAGCATTTACTATAACCATTTAGTAGGACGGTGTATGCTTCAAAATGACTCAGAAGGGTTTTTGACCTTTCTCAGATGCAAACTTTAGATTAGTGCAGTCCACCTTTTTTCAGACTTCCACATGAATATGAGAAAAAAAATGCAGTTACTTTAATGGCTCTTTAATGAGTTGATTCTTTAAAGCAGGGGTGTCAAACTCACATCCTCACAGCAGCATCATGTGACATATTGGGACTTTTTCCCCCTTCACTAAACTGGGCATGGGTGTGGCCAGTGTGTGATGCATCCAGACAGCTGGCTGGGAGTTTGACAGCCCTGCTTTAAAGCAACCACATCTTTAAAGATGTGATTACAGTGTTCTTCTTCTTACAGACATAAAGAAACCTGCAAAAGAAGAGATGCTTTATGTATAGCAGCTAATGAGCCTGTAAAGTCCAAAATCTCTCTTGTGAATTGTTTTCAGATCATGGTATTCAGCCCTTTTCTTTAATAATCAGCATCTTACACTTTCAACAGCAATACTAGTTAAAAATTTTGAGGCCACCATTCTGTCTTTCCTTTCTTTCATTCTTCAGAGTTTAGTGAGTTTCTTAAGCATTGGTAAACCATTCGCACATTCATTTTTTGAAACCAAATTGAGCAGCCCTCCAATGTGTACAGTATATTCTTACTTTTTATATGAGAGCTCAACAACAATATTCGCAGAAGGAATATTTGTCACCCAGATTAGATTCACTGTTTGTGTCAGATTAATAATAAGATTTTTTTTAAAGTTCTGGTCCTTCACCAGGTGTGCATTTTAAGTGATTCTCACAGCACTTACACCTTGATAAGAAGGATTAGGAATGAAAGTTAAAGGATTCTTTGTCTACTAAATTCAACAGAGTAATTCATGCATGCGTAAAAAAGCAAAGGAAGTTTGCCTGCTTGAGAATTGGATCCTGTTTTTGGGTGTTAACAGAGGTGATGACTATGATCCTTGTTACTCATGTTTGACATGGGTATATTCATATCATTGCATAAAATGACCTGCCTTGGGCTGTTTTCTATTACATCACCTTATTCACACACACCCATGCCAGTAAGAGGCTATATCTAGTAAACAGTCAAGTGATACAGTTGTATTTATAAATGTGTATATATATATATAAAATAAGCTGTGTTAAACAACAAAATAAAAAAGCTTTATTAAAATAACTTTAAAAACTGAGTAGGAAAGGAAATAGTTGTAATATATAATATTCATGATTTTTTTAAAAAAAATCCCTAATCCAAATCACTTTTACATTTGTACCTATATGTAGTAAATCAGATCACAAAAAGATTTTTGTCGAGATTTCTTAAACATTATAAGAATGTATTTTATTGGTCAAAAATGGCTAAAAAGCCATACCTTGGTGACATTTTCCACGTTTTATGTGCTTGAACCTAATGATTATGACTGACAATTCTGAAGCTGTTGTCTAGGAGAATATGTGCACGATGAATGCTGCAGGAAAAAGGCAATTGGTGGGAAAGTGAAAATTGGCAAGAATATGGCCAAACTTTTCTTGTGAGATTATTTGATATATATTTAAAGAAAGGGTTGGCAGGAGTGTGACTTGCATTGGAGGTATCATTTCAGTCTGTGTAGGGAAGATTTAAATGTCAATCAGTTCAGGCTTCATGAAATTATTTGAATGAATATTATACTTATCTGATAAATCAGGTGTGTAATCAGAAATAATTATATATCTATACGGCTGACTTCCTTGTGCCCAGGAGGCTGTATTGTATATACACATACATGTATATGCACCATGTTCCTGTAAAACATCCTACTAAACTCATTGCTTTAAAATAGATTAGCTTAACATCTGTAAAAGTGACTACTCTGTAATTTACATGCCAGCGTCAATCCGCAAGATTTCTTAGATCTAGAAACATTCTAAAAAAGTGAATGATGGCAGGAAGCTCAAGCAGTTGGATGTGACTTAAAGGACAGTCTAAAGAAAGGAAGAAGGACTCCTTCCAGGGGCAATGTGGAAGTGTTTAGGTGGAAGTCAGTATGGTTTTTAAATGCTTGCCAAATATTTAGAGAAAAGGTGATAGAGGCTAACGGACACTGTGTTTCCTGAATTGGGAATTCAGAGGAAATTTTGGGAAAATTGGGAATTCAGAGGAAATCTCTTCTTTCATAATATTGCTTTGCATCCAGATACAGGAGCAGATTATTTATCTTTTAGCCTCCCAACTCTGCTCTTCTCAGAATTTGTATTTTGTTAATGTCTTTGCCATTATAGTAGCCATTTTGTGAACTGACAGCTTCTGTAGCAGAATGATCATGATGATGCCTGGATGCTTTTACAAAATCTCCAATGTTCCTACCAGCCCAAATGTAGCCATGGAATCATGATATTCTTCAGAATTGAATGTAATCTTTAAAATACCAGAGTCGCCGTATCAGTGAGATGGGCAGCATAAAAATTTAATAGCACAATGCTATTCATGCCTATTCAGAAATGTCTGAGTTTAGTGGGGCTTACTACCAGTTAAATGAGTAAAAATTATTACAAAGTCACTCTCCAGAGAGGTTGACTGCTTAAATTAATTGCAGAGTAGCAATTAAAGTTACCTTCCAGCATTATTATGTAAGGCTGGCTAGAATAGAAAAAACCATTTTTACAGTAAAAGAATTAAACTATAATCTCTTTGAAAATGTATATTCATTTAAGTAAATTTATGAAGAATATTATCAGAGTGCCTTATATCCCAAAGACTTGTTGATATCAAGCTTTGCTTCAAAATCAGGCCCAGGACTGAGATTGGACTTGTTCTAATTGATTAATTTTAGTTAAGAGTGATCTACTGGGAGAGAGTCTATATTTCAATAAGATTGACATATCTCAGTCCTTATTATCAAAAGATAAAAGGTAGGAAGACCATAATAAGACAGATTTAACTGTCACCTTGGATACTGATTTAATAGGCCCCAAAAGATTATCATTTTTATTATTGCTTAGAGTAGGAGATGTTGCATATCTTTTAAGACATTTCTTCTGGTCAGACAAATGTTAAACATTCTATTTTCCCTGCTAAAGCAATATATTTACATGCCACAAATAACAAAGTAAATGCGCAGAAGGGATCCAGCATGATAATTAAGTACAATGACGACCTATATGAACAGCAAATGCCAGGGAGCTAAAACAAAGCAACAACAGCTTTATTTGTTGACAGATGTAAGAGCCATATTGTTAGTTAATTGGGTAATGGTGTAAACATTTGCAAACTATGTGGTCCCCAGGTGAATTTGTAAAAAAATCAGCAGGCACTCTGAAAATCCAAAGTGAAAGACAGCAAATCTCTTCCTAGCACAGGTACGCAAGTAAATCTCCAAAGTTGAAAGCATCTGAGAAAAGGACATCGTTCATAGTTGTTATTAAGGGTAACTGGAGTTTGCAAATCCAAGAATTCTGATTAGGATGTGCATTGTTAATCACACTGAAATGAAAAATAGGTTTCCATCTGGTTACAGTCTGGAGGATAGTGTTTATTAACCCAGTCTTGCATTTCGAACCAGTTTTTGCCTGATACACAGAAGACATTCTCATTTTACTTACCTTTCTGTGGTTTTGCAATACAGGCGTTGTGGGATTTGGAAAGTGAGTGGATTTAATTAGATACAGCCTTGGACTAAATAGAAGCAGCTAATTTCTTTTCTCAGGTGCACTACTCTTGTTGTCCAGAGAATGAGCCTGTATTAATAGCAGTGAAATGTTAAGGCTTCAGATACGGAAACAAAGAGCTTCCTTCCTGTAATTGCAAACTACAACTCAGCATTTTGGCTGTTTTGTAAAAACAGTAGGTTTTATGTGATCATAGCTGCTTATCTCTTTTAAGTCATATATTTTCTGGAAACCAGGCTTTCTTTGTAAATAATACTCTATTATAAATGCTTTTTCAGTGGAATCTTAAATATTTAATAATTATAGAATAGAGTATAGAGTAATAGAGTTGGAAGGGAGTCTTCTAATCCAACCCCCTGCTCAAGCAGGAGACCTTGTACCATTTCAGATAAATGGTTGTCCAGTCTCTTTTTCAAAGCCTCCAGTGAAAGCACCCACAACTTTCTCGTTACAATGTAATGATAATATAAATAGTTTAAGGGATAAATGCTACATGATTCCAGGTTTCAAAGATTACTCTCATTAAATGGCATAATAAATATTTGCTATCAGTCCATAATAGGTACGTCCAGTTAGTGTAACTGCATTTGTGGACATAGAAACTAGCCTCTGCTGCCTATAGGGGCTGATAACATAAAACATACTCCAAGTTTTCTACCTCTTCCAGTAAATTACATTTTACTTTTTGTGTCATTACTGGATGCACTTGGCATATAAAATATAAGCAGCAGTAGCAGTTTCTCCTTCTGTTTTCCTTCTACCAAAGGTATTGTGTATTTTATTTAAAGATGAAAAAAGGCTAGAAAAACTGATTTTATTTTATATTTTCCAAAGTAATGGAGAAATAATATTATTTCCTCATCAAGCAGATTTTGGGGTCCAGGGGAATCTTTACATTTGATGACCCAATTTCCTTATGTTCAGACTGCTCCTTTGTCCATCTAACAGCAAAATGTAGAAATGACTTCAGCATACTTTCTCCCTTTTTCTCTCTCGGCCAGACTTGAGAATTCATAGATATACACAGTATTTTGTAACCTTAGATTAACCTAATAAAGATATGGCTGTAATGTGGATTTGGAGATTTTTCTTCTGTTTAGTGTTCACCTTTCCAAAATGTAATATGTAATACAATAGCGCAAGATACTTTGCAAATTATTTACATAATAAACTGCATCAACTTTCCTGTATTCTGATGCATTTTAACTATACATGACTATGCATCATTTGGTGGACAACAATCACATAGCCTTTGAGTAGCATGCCAAGACAAATTTTATATATGTACTTTTATATATTTAAACTTAGACTATATTAAATCAGCCAAAGGGAATTCATATTATCATTGCCTGGTAATTAATAATTTTTCAATTTTGTAACATTTATAGTCAGAGTGCAGCAGAAACCTTGAATGGTAAAGGTTGCACGCCATGCACTTCCGTGCTAAGTATTAACTGTTGGAAAAATCATATACCTTGGGTTTGTAAAAATAGATACCAAAATAAAATCTCTGTCATATAATAGAATTTCCAGTGATGTACTTTTAATCCAAATCCTATTGTAATAATAAATGCAGGATAATATAAGCATAGAATGAGATTTTTGTGAAATTGGAACAGAATAATGAATTCATACCACAATGCCTTGCAAAGTAAAATAATTACATGATGCATCTCATATATGCACTTGAAAACCAATTAAATTAAGGGAATATTTTACTTTGGTGTGTACATTCTGTAAACAGTAATATTTTTCTGTCCCAAATTATTAAAAAATGTCAATAGTTTCATCACAATGCAAATATTTTTAGATTCTGTTAAAAATGCAAAACTTTTGGAAGATAAGATGAAGGATACAGCTAGCTATTTATTTTGTATGTTTTGCTGCAAATCCTATTATGAGCATAACAAGGCTATGTCCTGACACTTAAATATACCAACTAACAACAAACCGATCAAACTAATTGTGGACTGTTTATTAGTCTATTTCTGAAAAGGTAATTGAAGGCTACCTATACTTTTGTTTTCAGGTTGTCTTGTTCTTTTTTATTTTCACAGGTAACCCAGCTGGATCCAAATAAATCATTATTGGAGTTAAAATTGTACCCTCAAGAAACACTTTTTCTAGAGGCAAAAGAATAGATGAAGCCAGATTGGAGGACTAAATAATTATTTGATAATGAATAAGGCACGGCGAACGCTTTATCCAAATCACTGTGTCCTATCATTTAAATCAGATCAATGTCCCAACTCTGCCTCTTTCAAGAAGCTGGGAAGAAAGAATAAACATAGTTCCATAAAAATTTCCCATACATGAGTATGTGTTTTCAACCTCATTTTAAAAGAGCAGAGAAAATACTTTGCTACAAACACTGAACACTAGAATCTGTTGCTCACTTACCATCTGGCTTTTGTTATAACTAATACACTGTTAAAATGTGAGTGATTGTCCAGTAGAATTTTTACTCAATTACCCCTTTTTTCACCAAGAATTCTTGGACATTTCTGCCTGTACTTTTGACACTAGAATACTGTATATTTGATATCTTGCTAAACCAGTGCTCTCATATGTGCATTTTCTTTCTGTGATTGAAATTCAATTTTGCCACCTAATTTTTTTTTAGGGCAGAAAAACAATAAATGGGACATTTTCATCCTTGGAGATTTAACAGTATTGTAGTAGTAGAAAGCAGAGGGTGTTTTTTTCCTCTATATTTTCTGACTCTTTCATAAGATGTAAGGTTTTGTTTGGAGAAGATAGTTTGACATATATGCAAGATATTTATTTACTGATTTTTATTTTGCTTTGGATCTCGATCCAGATTCAGTTTGGGGAGTATTTTCCATTACATTGCAGTGTGTTGAACTGCTGATAATATGAGTATCTAAATAATGTTTTAAAAAAAGGAACTGTAGTGAATGACTAGTACCCAACTCACAGTTCAGAAAAAACAGGTGTTGGCTATGAATGTCCAAAGCAGCACAAATAGTAAAGTTCTTTGCTCATCATTGTAGAAGAATTACAGGACTCCTCTCCCCTCCTCTCCTCTCCTCTTCCCTTCCCCTACTCTCCCCTCCTCTCTTCTCCTCTCCTCTCCTCTCCCTTCCCCTCCCCTCCCCTCCTCTGTTTTGTTTCTTTTGCTTTTTTCCCATTCTGACACTGGTTTGTATTATTTTTCTTGCAGTTTTAAGCACCTTGTTTGTTTCACCAAACAATAAAAATGTAAAATTACAGCGTATGAAGAAATGTTTTCAGATTTTGATTATGGACATGAGAAATGCTTACATCCATCCAGGGGACTGGTCTATCCAGGGGGTTAGAAAGTTTGGAACATTCGAATCAGCATGCTGCTTGAAGCTACATCAAAATAGATTTGTAAGCTTTTTTTTTTAATGTGAATTACAAACTGTAGGCTTAGACTGTGGCATACAAAAGCACCATGGAAAATTCATTTTCTAAATACATTTGTTCTCCATTATTTCTCCATTTCACATATCTTTATTGTAGCAGATTGCTATCCTGTTCTAAGAATTAATACAAACTGGAAAAAATATGCATTTTTATGCATAATTATGCATTTTTGTCTAATTCTCTTTTGGGTGGAGTAATGAACTTAGGAACTATTTTAAGTGTTTAAGAATGCAGATACATTATTTTTACCAAATATGGAAAAGTGGAGAAGATATGAGTCTTATAAAATGCTATTAGGACATATATTAGTAGAACTAATCTATTTGTGTCAATCAAAATTGTTGTATGTGTGGTATGTTTTAATCACCTATGGTGCACACAAATAAATACATAAATGCTCAAATTGCCAAGGGAAGAAATTTGTAACGGAAAATTCAACTGCTCACTTATGCTGAACAAGTTAAAAATGGAGGTAACAAACAGAAAGATTTCTTTTTTCCATAGATAAGCTGGAGAATGGAATCTAATATGTGTACCAATATAGAAGTCCTGTGGAGTTCATTTAGAAAAAAACAGGTTTTTTTTTCATTGAAATCAATGGGGCTTTACAGTGCTTTACAGCATGAAGAAAAGCCTTTTTTAACTGCCAATGACAAGGTGTTATGTACACCCTAACCAAATAGTCCCATTAAATATTGTAGAAGCAAATGGAATTTGGATTGTAATTTTAATTAGCAAATCCTGAAGATGCCCTTTCACATTGTTCTATTTCTTTTTAAACATACCGTACTTCTTGCTGACATATTGATATGCATTGTATTGGATCCAGAGATGATCATCTGAGAATGGACAGATTCTTTCTGTTGGTAGAAGGAGCCGGGCAGGTTTTTCAGGAATACAGGAAACCTAGGTTGAGCAACAAGTATTGGAAAATCGTTATTAATCAATAATTGATTATTTTAATCAGTTTTAAAGTCCACTTTAGTCTCCTTTTGATCAGTTCTGCCCCATGCTTCACTTTTATCCATACTGACTTCAACATTTGTTTGTATGAGGAAAAAAAAGTTATTTCTCACAACTTAAAAATGAGGTTCTAAACCAGGGGTGTCAAACTCGTGGCATGTGGACCGGATGCGTCATGCTCTGGCCACACCCATGCCCAATTTCACGAAAGGGAAAAAAGTCAAGATATGTCACATGACGATGCCGTGACAATGCGAGTTTGACACCCTTATTCTAAACTAAGGCACAGATTAGAGTTTAGATTAATTTAATATGTGTGAATGGGATTTTTCAGTGAACAAAGTCATAAATCCAAAGCAAATGCCTTAACAATTGTCAGAAATGATCACCATTCCATATTTCAACCAATTTGTTTCCTATATCCTTCCACAAGGATGGTCAGTATTTGTGGACTTGTTAATATTTTGTGGGTGGCAATGTAGACATCCAATAATATGACATTGGTTTCGGTCTCCTTTGTGGAATTCAGTTATCATTTAAGCCACGTAAAAGTGCTCATCTATTATTGCTGTTCTCTTTGAATAAGTGAGTCATCTACAAAGATACACCTTCCTCTTGAAATAAAATACCGGTACTTAGTTCTCAATTCATCATGTGTGGATTTTTAATGTTTGTTATCATTTTTTAAAAATAGTGAAATGGTTTGCAGATGTGGAGCCACTACTTGATCCTTTCATATCAGTAGCATTTTATAGATAATTTATTATGTGTCCTCTTTCTGTGTTACACACACACACACACACACTATTCTACTTAGAACAGGTAGCTCTCTGGAATAGGCCCTAATATTGGAAAAGATGGAAAGAAAGAGAAGAAGAAGACGATCAGCAGCAAAATAGATGGACTCATTTCCAGGGTCCATGAGTGCACCACTGTAGAACTGAAGGATCTGGTTAAGAACAGATCATCACAGAAAAAAAATCCATGTGGTCACTAGAAGCTGTACACACAGAGATTCACTGGCTCTTTATTTTCATTATGCAAACTATTACTGCATCCCACAGTTACACGGTTATTGAACATTATATCTTGGAGACACCTTTTGTAACATTAGATCTTTTATATAAATGGATTAATATCTTGAATACATTAGTATTAAAACTTATGGAATTATTCTTGTCAATCAGAGGAATGAGGAGTTCCCTTTTTCTGTTCAATATAATGGGAAAAGTGGGAAGTTCTTTTGACTGTACATCTTCTAATATTCCTAGCTTTTTAATTTTAAGTTTAATACTGGAGCAGATGCAAAACCCAAGTATATCCATTCTATTGTCTTCGTGTGTGTTCTATTTTATTCATTTAGTGCAGGATAGTTTGGTTAAACTGCCTTTTAAAAATTACATTTTAATTTACCTTGTGAAATTAGAAATGTAAAATAAGTATATTACTCAAAACAGATACAGGTAGTCCTCAACTTTTGTGATCATTCAAAATTACAACAGTGTTGAAAAAAGTTTGGTGCTCACAGTTGGGATCGGTCCCTCCACTGTCATGTTCACATGATCACAGCTCAGGCGCATGAACAAATTTTTAAAATAAAACAATTTGGTCAGTGAGTTGGTGCCTAATTTGTTTTTAAAATCAGACACATTGAAAGACTTGTGAGCACTTTAATAGTGGACACAATGCTGCAAAGATGATGGAGAAAGCAAATTGAACAGTGTTCTTCCAGGCTTCCAAAGGAAACAATGAAATAAACATCATGGATCAGTAGCAGTACAGCAATGAAGTCTGAAATACAGTAGGTCTTCCCTGAGTTTCTGACGTAAAGATTTGCTGTCAGTTGACGGGATTTTTCTGCATTATCAAAAATATAGATATAGGTATTTGAAAGCTGGGTACAAAGTTATACCTTGATTTGTTTTATTTATATAATTTTTATTCTGTTTTTAATGATTAGCAGCCCAAGATCAGGAGTACAAGTAAATGAAGTCTTAGAAATTGGAAAGTAAGTCTATATAACGGGAAACACCATTTTCACCGCATTCTCACCACCTGGCTAAACAATATGGATGCGCTGTTAAGAATTAAGTTGGTTAGAGATGGAAGTGTTCCAACTGCAGTGTTCCCAGTCCTCCCCTCAAGCATGCATGCATTTTAAAGAAATAGATGTAGACGCACATGTATCTTTTAGTCTTAATAATCGACTTCCTCGATGGACAAGAGAAGTGATGTTGATACAGGCAGTCCTCAACTAACAACCACAATTGAGCCCAAAATTTCTGTTGCTAAGTGAGATATTTGTCAAGTGAGTTTTGCCCCATTTTACGACCTCTCTTGCCACAAGAGAAGTGTTAATTGAACCATTGCCATTAAGCTAGTAACATGGTTGTTAAGTGAATCTGGCTTTCCCATTGACTGCCTGTCAAGAAGATTTTTTTAAATGATCACATGATCCTGGGACACTGCAACTGTCATGAATCAGTTGAAAAGCATTTGAATTTTGATTATATGATCCTGAGGATGTTGCAATGGTAAGTCACAAAGCACTTTTTTCAGTGCCTTGTAACTTTGAACAATCACTAAATGAACTGTTGTACGTCGAAGACTACTGTATTGAAATGCCTACCTGAAGATGTTTCTGTAGAATTATAGCTTGTTCTAACTCTTACTAACTTTTTAACAAAAAAATATATTGCAATATCTGCCATGGTCCCATACTGTTGTCTTTGTTTTGTCTCAGCTTTTGAATTAGTTAGGTTTAAATTTTCCTTAACTGTTCCTGGGTTAAGGCAGTGCTTTCCTGTTTATTCCAGCAATGTCCGAAATACATACAGATCTTTACGTCTTGTTACCTTGAAGGTAAGTTAGTTGACTGCAGAGTCTGGGAATAGAGTTAAAAAAAATAAAATAGGAACTGACACAGTGGGCAACAGATTCTTAGATTTACATAATTTAATTGCTGCAGAGATGTAACCATTGCTGTGACAACTTACATATTTAAGAATTGCATTATAGAATTTTGAAGTTCTAATAGAAACCTCACTCAATGGATTTATTCCAGCAGATGGAAGATTGGAAGTGGATGCCTTGGTAGGTAAAGTCTCAAAAAGACTAAATAAGGTGGTCACAGAGCTAAAACTCAGTTTAATTCTTTATTAAAAATAGGTAATGTAAATCCATCTTGCAATCTGAAAAAAAAATTAAATAAAAATGAATAGAGGACCATAATTGCAGTTTACATATAAACTAGAACCTGCAGCAAAATATTACAGTATGAAGTTTCTTGTTTACTGCTCCAATTGGCGATCCACCATGGTCTCCTCAAGAAATCATTCTATTCTTTCTCTTACCTAGTTTTCCATATCTGTCCCCCCTACAAGGTAGACCAGACTAGAAAACCAAAGTTTTCTAGTTATGAATGCTAATGTTATTTTTTGTTATAAGCCTAAAGTAACAAAATGAGGTTACAATGAGCAGAACCTTGCAAGTCTGAATTAAGTTTCTCCACCTCACCCCACTTCGCTTTTTCTTCATGAGAAACTAGGAAGGATAATGTCTAAGCTGTCATCTCAAATTTCTGCCCCAGTTCAAATTTCTTTTTATTTGGTCTTTACTAAACTGGTTGATAGATTAAAAAAAAAAGATTGTGTATGTGAGCATGTGTGGCACATATTAACTTAAAGCAGGGGGTCTCCAACCTTGGCAACTTTTAAGACCTGTGGACGTCAATTCCCAGAATTCCCCAGCCAGCCATGGGTCTATTTTAAAGTTTATTAAACTGCCTCATTTCCTAAACGTTTTCGTTACCACTATTTTTGAATTATCTCACAAATGTACAGTCGTGCATGGTTGTTGCTGGTTTCATTTTGGTAAAATTATTTGCAATAAGCTCATGATGTGATGGAATGTAGTAGGAAGATGGATTCCCAGGAGGGAGGGGCAACATTTCAGAGTAAGTAAGAGGCAACCCAGTTCAGATGTTACATATGAGAGAAATGGGGTGAAGACAGCCTCTCCCTAATAGTTCACTGAGTATTTTGAAGATGCAGATAGCAGAGTGCTCAGTCTGGCAATATTTTGTCTATAGTATGAAAACAATGAAGACCTCTGTTTGAAAGAATCACCCCATGCTATTCTTGGTTTTGGGCCTGACACATTACAGTAAGATATTAGCATAAGGGCATCAACTTCATATACTGTCTTTTACACTTTTATTTTGTTAGAATATGTTGGAAGATACAAGTGTGACTGCCATTTTAGAAGTAATAGCAAATATGAAAGTAAATCAAAGTATCCACGGAGTCCTTCACCCACTAGAGAAATTTCTTGTCTTCCTTTGGACCTTTGTTCAAGATGATCTTACTTGCTTTATGAATCATCATTGACAGTTAGCCAGAATGGAACACTCCTACTGCATGTGTTTTATTCACCTGACAAGATTTACTGTTCATTTTCTTTGTACCACATAAATGCTGTCTTAAGGAGTGATACTTCCACAATAGCCAAATGTGCAGCAGTACAGATGTGGACTGGATGTTCAAAAACAAGTAGATCCTTATAAATGACATGAGGCAGGTTGCCTTTAAAATCTCATATCGAAGCAACATGTCCTTTCATGTGTCTCTTCTGTCATCTGGAGCAACTATGGTTTCAGCCAACAACCGTAAAGTTGCCTGAATGAGTGGAAAGAAGAGAGGTGTAAGGGCAATACATTGCAACCAAACATATTGTTTGGTATGGTGTAAAAAAAATACTGTTTTGCAATCTAAGTGCATATTCCCATACTTACTATATATAAAAGTTGAAAATATATTGTACTTATTGTTTAATTTATGTTCCTTCTCCAGCATATCCCTAACTCTCTCTCTCTCTCTCTCTCTCTCTCCCTCCTTCCCTCCCTCTCTCTCTCTCTCTCAAAAAAATAAAAAAACTGTTCATTTTCTTATTGTACTAGGTTGGACAAAGCAGGCCTAAGTTTGTGTGTTGCACAACCTTCCAACGAGTTGTGTCTTGTTCTTGGGCAGCCTGCCTCACTGCAAGAAAAGATTTCTTTAAATGCTGCAGTGTGTGTGTGTGTGTGTGTGTGTGTGCCCATCCCCAGCCTAAAGATCATGTACATTTCCAGGGGAAGTGATACAACACCCCTTCTTTGTGGGCGGGCAAACCCCTAGGCTGGTTCCACCCAGCCTTCAGCTCTGGGATCTCAGACTAAACTAACCTGAGGGGTCATTCAAAGTTTACTTTCTCAGAGCTATAAGCAGGAGTTCCCAAATGCTTAAAGGGTCTTTACATCTTAAACAGCTGTGTCCCAAATAAGGGTGTCTCATCATCTCAACTTCTGTTTGCATTGGAGAATGAAGGGATGGGGGATGGGATGCCTCCAGTTCACCCTCAGGAATGTGTAGGACTGCAATCCGCTTAGAAGGACAGTTCTAAACATTTGCCCCCCTCCAAGCTCAGGGCAAGCTTCTAGCCCACCAGAATTTAGGCTTACAGATATCTATTTGATTTAAGAGAATCTTATTAATATAATAGTTCTTCCAAATATACAGTAATGCTTCCTTAATTTCAAAGAAAATCACATCGTGTAGGTACCCAAAGTTTCTCCGTTGCAGAATTTATTATTTGTGCAGCAAGAGGCTAGCCAGAGGCAGCCAGAAAGATGCATGGTTTTTTTCAGGACTGAGAAAACAACGTGGTTGATTTGGGAACATTGTACCCTTTAAACTGTCTAAGACATCTTTGGGGAAC
The DNA here is from genome assembly GCA_032468155.1 of Oxyrhabdium leporinum. NCBI lineage: Eukaryota > Metazoa > Chordata > Lepidosauria > Squamata > Cyclocoridae > Oxyrhabdium > Oxyrhabdium leporinum. The sequence continues at coordinate 47,324 of JANHFL010008517.1, forward strand.
GAAGTGATTTTTTTTCTCATTTAAACATTGGAAGATAATTAGATTTTCAAGCTTTTTCATCCACTCTACATCAAATCTGTATCACAGAAGTGAACATTTTATATAGATTCATAAAGAAATATAAATGTTCAATGTCTGCAATGGTATGAAAACTCTGAAAATGAAGTAAATATCTGAAGAGCCTAGAATACAAGTCCAAGGATTTTTGAGTACCAATCAGTTGTTTTTCACTCCCGCACAAGAAGAGTCAGTCTAAGATTTGTCAGAGTGATGGTTTGCCCCAGGCACCAGATTAGAGATGTCATAAAGGGCAGCAAATTCTAAGTTATTTTAGCTAATTGGCTACTGAAAAATTAATTCCAAGGGTGAGCAAAGGTAAGAGTGAGATTTTCCTTCACCTTTGCTCAGATAACTTGCACGGTTTGTGTATCTTGACTCAGGAGAGTAGCAAAATATTAATTGACATGCATCCTTGGGCAACAAAACATGGTATACCAGCCTCGTGTGTTTATCTTAGCACTTGATCAGCCACTTTCTGAAGAGTGAAATTGAATGTCCATAGACCAGTTCTTTCAGCATGTTGATAGAATATTTCAAAAGAAAGAGTTAATTTTTATCTTCTTTTTGTCACACACATTCTTTCTGGGATCGGTGGGAGTTATGGTGTAAAACACTTGGAAGGTATTAGTCAGGAAAAGCTACTTTAGATGCTATCAGATTCAGCTTCTCTTTCATTATTGTCTCCTTAAGCCTATCAGATGAGAACAAGTTATACATGCAAATCTATATATGTATTTGAAAATATGTACATAACTGGTGAAGAGCTGAATTTTCTTGGATTTGGAAAGACTTATTGTTAAAAAAGATTGTGATACCTTTTGCATTTTCTACCCCATCATTTTCATTAAGAACATTCAGGATTGTTTATCTAGTTGACTATTCTGACTTACCAGGGGCAATAATTAATTTTCAAATAAAAGATATGTTACATAAAATTGGCACAAGTGAGTGTTTAAATTCCCTACTTGACTGTTTAAGCCATAAGCAAATCTTATTGGTTTCTTTTGTACAATGGAGCAAATGAAACTGAACTATAATTCAAAAAGCGAAGATATCCAGGTACAAGGAAACATTGATAATTCCTGTACTTGACACTAAGACATTGCTCTGTCTTGCTTAGTGCTGGCTGTTCTGATTGGCAATACTTCTGTAGTAGCTTTTTCCCTGCAGATCTATATGTTTATGGAGATTCTCAGTCATCCGGGTCATGGTTGTCCCAAAGGTGTTTTTTCAAGAAGCAACTGGACTTTTTTGTTTTTCTTTGAAGCCGAAGAAGCTTCTTGGATGAGAAGCTAAACATCTTCAAAGAAAAACAAAGTCCAGTTGCCTCTTGAAAAAGCACTTTTGGGACTACAGATCTATAAGATAGAAATCTCAGAAATCCTGGTTGAGAAGTTAATGAGTTGTCATCCTAATACATCTAAGGTACCAGGCTGGGGAAGGCTGAGCTATGATTCTCAGGAAAAAAAAATGTTCCAGTCCTGCTTCTAGGGGAAAAAAAAGAAGAACTGGAGAAATTAGTACATTTTTCTTTGAATTCGGCTTGCTTATTGGTGATTTCATAGATGCATTCATGTAGATTTCCTGGTAATGATATGGAAGTAGGGTAATTTTTTTTCGAAACTTCATAGAATCATAGGGTTGGAAGGAGTCCTCATACCATCTCAGACAAATAAGTGTCCTTTCTTTTCTTGAAAACCTCCAGCAATGGAGCAGCTACAACTCCAGGAAGCAAGCTATTCCTAATAGTTCCCACAGTTAGGAAATTCCTGCATATTTCCAGATTGGGTCTCTGGATGAGCTTCCATCCATTGCTTCTTTTTCTGCCTTCAGCTGCTTTGGAGAGTAAATTGATGCCTCCTGCCCTATGGCAGTCCTTCAACCATTGGAAGACTGCTACCACGTCTCTCTTCTTTGTTAAACTACATGTACCTAGTACCTTTAGCTTTTCTTCATAGGATTTAGCCTCCGGACATCTTATCATCCCTGTTGTTCTGCATTCTTTCTAGGGCCTGAGCATCTGTGATCAGAACTGGATGCAATGTTCCAAATGTGAACTCAGCTTGCTATAAAGCCCTGATATTTTCTGAGGGTCTCTCAACCAAACACTAGTCACAGATTATTTGCACAGATTATTGGAGCAACTCATGAAATCTGTGATTCCCAGAGGTTTTCTCCAGTACTGCTGCTAGGCCTGCCAGTCTAATGGGGACAATTTATCTTCATTTTACTGCAGATCAACTATCTGCATTGGCAATGTAACTTGTGTATGGTGCTAAAGTAAGTCAGATATTTTGAACTGTGGTATGTTGGACAAGCCATTTCTTATAATACACAAACAGTTAAGCCTGCCCAACACTCAATTATTATATTAAATTATGAGGGCACAGTCCTGTACATATACATTCATTACATATGTCTGAAACATTTGTTCAACCAATACAAGAGCTACAGGAAAATTCTTTTTTTTTTAAATATGCCAGCATTCATTATACTCTGGAAGGTTTCCACCCACCCTAGTTAAGTGGAACTGCTTTTGGTAAGGTACTGTATAGAACGCAGCCTAAACATGCTCACAATTCCTGTTTCTTTGTTAACATTTTATATGTTTCATTTGACTGGTTCAGCAAAACTCTTCTGGTATTCTCTACTTCGAGCTTAAGTCATCTTCACTGGCTTCTTACTCACAAAAGACAATCCTGAGCAATGAAGAAGTAGCTTGTACATGATTCTGATTTCTCTCACTCTGTTCCTTCCATTTTGCTGCCTCCATCCATTTTTTTGTAGTGAGAGAGACACACTTGGAATCAGAGTGGTTTTGACATTTAGGTAGCAGGCCATTGTGTGAAACCTCGAAAGTTTAAAAAACAAGTGCCATAGAACTCAGAGGGCTTAAAGCAACCCCCTTTGTTGAGCAAAGGAGTGAGTTTTGATTCGGGACAATGGTGTTTCTCAAATTTCTTCCCAAAACCTGCACCCATCTGTGATTTGAATGCAATCGCTTTTCTCTCCCTCTGCAATTCATTTGGCAAAGACGAAGCAGATGCAAGAGACGGGGGCTGAATTTTAATGATTGAGTTTTACCTGAAACAAAACAAAACAAGCAAAAATAAAACAACACAAAACAGAGCCAGCAAGCAAGAGTGGGCGAGAGAACCCATTGCATCCTTTTAGAAACAAAACAACACATGTTTGAAGTTAAAGAGAAGGATTGGGGATAATATAAAATATCATTTAAAAGGGCTCCAATCATTAGGCACCGCAAAGAGCTCAGCTAATGAGCCTCTCATAAATGAGAGAAGTGCCGCTTTCCCTTGGTTTTCTGCTCGGCTTGCCACAAAATTGCCTACCTGGGGTGGCTGATTACACAATTTGTACTGCATGATAAGATGGGGGGGGGAAGCCCTCATTTTGAGTTTCTCAATAGGTCAGCATCAAACCACCAGATGTTTCAGATCTCTGTTGATGTCTTTGGTTTCTTTTTTTGGGGAGGGGGGGGACCAGCAAGGGAGAAATGTCTTAACATTGCTTTACTAAACTACAGTGTCCCAGCTTTGCAATTCTTGATTTGGCAACACTTTTGATAAGAGAAAAAAAATTGTATACTTGATGCTTTTATGTGTAGATATTGAAAATTATCTAAGCCAAATTATTCCTGTTTTTACTGGAATAGTCTGCTGTGTTTTAGAGTGTAATCTAAGTGAACTAACAGTAATTGTACACTTGGATGTATACAGGCCTCTTTTCTTTTATCTGGGCAAGAACTAGTCCTTATAGAGGGTGAGGGGAAAAGATATCAAGCAGACTTCTCTTACAAACCATCAGCAGGAGACATTTCCCCACTCCTCCTATGATTGTTTTTCATGAGACAATTTGGATTTGCAATTCCAATCAGAAAAACCAAAGTACCTATAGCTGAGACCCTCAAAATTGAGTGACCCTTGAGAATTGCACATAGGATGGATAATAATCAAGTAAGCATCTACCGATATAATATCAAAAATATATGATGTTATTTTTTTCCTCACCATCCCACCTCAAACAGCATATGATACCAAAGGGAAAGGCATAAAACACAACTTCAGGGTACAATTCCAGCCTAAAAAGAAGTGAGGTACACAGAGAGAGGGCATATAAATGAAGGGGCTGTTTACTTGTGTCATATAATGGAAATTACAAATAGCATAGTCCTAGTACCTAAATCTGCATTTCTTGTGGAGTCAAAAGCAAGGGATGATTGTGTTTAAGGCACAATGAACTCATCGTAGTTCGACTGTAGAATTCATAGTCCCAAGACATGACAGGATAATTTGCTCCTTAAAAATTAGGGGATTGGGGTTGGGAAAGTGGTTTCTTGGAAACATCTGCACGTATCCTGGCCAATTATTTTTTTTCCTTCCAAGTAAATATTAAACTTAATTTTAAGGGACTGTATACCTCCCAATGCCCCATACTCTTGCATCTCATTTCCCATAAATGTTCATTGTCATCTTCCTTTCAGCTCTTTGGCAATTTGTGGCGCCCTTGGTGTTTGAAGCCAAGATTATGGGACTCTTGTAGAATAGGATGCAGTTACTCACAAATCCCATCTCTGAGCAAATGGAAATCTTTGCCTGCTGACTTTTTTTTTTTAAACGAAAAATGTTTAAAGCTGGTAAGTGATAGTCTGCCATGACCTTCCTTGAAACACTGCCGACTGTCCAGAACATTAGATGGACCAATGCTAAAATAAATCCCTGCCCACCTCTGCAACTTGCATGCTTGTGACCACAAATGTGAGGAATTGAAGGCACAGGGTTCTTTCTTCTATGTAAAATATCTCCCCCCCCCCTTTCTTCTCCCTAAGGTTTTGCCTGGTTTTTGAGTTGGTGCTTCAGATTTTCCTCAGTATGTTAGAGGAGCAGAGGAAGAACATTATCCTGGGCTCTTTCAGGTGAATATCAAGGGGGATGAGGGAGACTCTTAACGCTTGGCTTTGACTGCTTTAGTTGCATCTAAGGGCTTAGTGCAGTTTAAAAAAGAAAAGGATTTTTTTTAAAAAGGTGGAAGAGAGTGGTAATGGAGCCCACAGCCAGTTCCCAGCCTTTGCTGTAATACTTTGTACCCAAACTGTTGCTTCTGTTCCACCTTCAAGCGTGGATAGAGCTTTGTACTTCTCCCAAACACACACACTTTATTCTCTTCTCTCTGAGCTCCTTCTTCTCTCCTCCTCCTCCCCCGCTCCACCCTATTCACATTACCTCAAAGTGCATTTAAGCATCAATAAGGTGCGAAGGGAAAATTGTCTGTCACGTTAATCCAGGCCTGAGGGGCTGGGAAATATAAAAGAGAGAGAGAGAGAAAAAAAAGGAACGGTTCTTTAAGAGCCTAAAAATCCATACAATAGCTGTGGGAATGCTGGTCAGGCCCTTTCCTCCCCACTGCCTCCGTGGTGATCCCTCAATTAGCACGCAGGGCCTGATTCTATAGGAAGCCTTGTCTTTCAAGGTGAGCCTGTTTGTTTGGGGAAGGGGAGCCTCTTGTCAGATGGGCTAAGTTTGTCTCCAGAGCAGACCAAGGGAGCTCAGCCTGCAAAGTCTGACAGAATTTGGGGAGATGTGGGAGAAGAGCTCTCTCAACTTCAGGAGGGTAGTGGAAATGTAGAGTGGTGACAAGGAGGAGGTCAAGCAAGCCCACATCACTCCCTTCCTTCCTTCCTTCCTTCCTCCCTTCCTCCCTCCCTCCCTTGTCAATTTCACTGTCACTGGAAGGATGTTACCCCTACCTGTTGTGTCGAGGACCTTCCCCACCAGCTTCCAAGTTTAAAAGTGTTCACTGCTAGACCTGACCTTGTCTTTGGATGACTGCAGCCAGGAGAGGAAAGTGGGCTGATTAATTGGGGTAGGACCCCCTTAATTTAAGCAGAGCTGTGTTGTGTAGAGGGCTCTGCTTAATGGCTGGAAGCAATCTGTGCATATTTCTTGTTTGCAGAGGAGGTGTGGATTATGGTGTCTCATATCACAATGGATTGCAATGCTTCTGAATTCATTTTTCAAAGAGACTTTTACACTCTACACACTTTAGACCCTTCTGTGGTAGCAGAACACCAAGACCTTTGTTTGAATTAGTTAAAAGACGGGGAAAAAAGACACAAATTGAAACCAAAGATCAGAAAAATCGTCTTTTAAAACCCCACGAACTTCGTTGTCATGACACCTGTCACTTGTGCCCTCTTCCTCTTCCTTCAGGGTTTAAGAGCCAGTCCGAATTGGGCGACTTGCTTCAGATTTTTCTGTTTTTATGGAAGGAGCCGTGGTTTTGCTCGCAAACGTTTGATTTTCGCCATTCTAGAGGAGTCCGGGACGAAGTTAAGCGGTGCCTTAGTGGGAGACCTCTTTACGGCAAAGAAGTGGACAGGAGGGAGCGGTGGTTGGATGGATAGGAACGTTTGCAGGCCGTCCACCTGGGGACCCCGATTTAATGGGACGCTTAGCAAAACGTCCCATCTTGCAATTTCAGGGATCTCTCCTGGACCCGCCTTTGTGCACCGCGGAGGACTTTCCTCGTGGGGCCGGGTCCAGCTCAGAGCAGGGCAGACGGAGAGTCCCCTCGCGACCACCCTCCTTAAGAGACCAGATCTTTGCACCTTTCCGGGGAAGCGGCGGCTGGAAGAAAGCCCTCACCTCCCCACAGTCGAGGGCCGGAGCCTCCAAGGGGGCGTCGGTAGGGG